>JASANE010018608.1:0-12474 GCA_030248225.1 Trileptium ribeirensis | reverse complement strand
CGATCGGATACCTCCACCGTTAGCTTTTGATCCAATTTTGGGTGCGAAATCACCCCGCGCACCTCGGGCTGGTGGAGCGTGATAACACGGTTATAACATACGATACAATGTTTTATTACTTCAACACAAATATCATTACAATAACAAATCCTTGGATCACGCTCCACCGGTATCCGATCGCCCTTTATCCATTGAATTTTGAGGCCCCTATGGCCTGATTTTGGATACTTGAGATTTCGACCAAAACTCGGGCTGTTACACTGCTGCTGCACAAGGTTCTTTCAGAACTCTAACCTATATAATAGCAACAAAAATATATGACGAATGCCAAAATGTTACAAGCATTTAAGGTCATGTTTCATGTAGTAGCATAATCAGATACATAAATGACTGCGGCCACGCGGTATCTCTGGGTTTAGTGGTTTAAAATATTTTAAAAATGGCAAACTTTAACATCAGATTTAGCCTACGCAGGGCCATTATATATGCCTCATGAACAAATAATTATGAAATAATTATCTGTTCATAATGAAATCTGTTCATAATTATCTGTTGCATAATGAAATCCGAAAAACTAATCTATCATCTTTAAGACATTTTTACAGTGGTTAAAATAGTGCAGATAAATCTATTTTTGCTTAAAATTTTTATTTTAAAACATTTATTTTAATTCATAAATTCCTCGCCTAAAGAAAAAGTTGAATTTGCAATAGCAATGTTTAGCTTGCACTACCGCATGCTTATGTGTTCATCCACGGTGAAATTGCCGTCGTCATATGTTTTGTGGTTATTATAAAGGTTAGAGTTCTGAAATAACCTTGTGTAGCAGCAGGATTAGCTTTAAAACATATTTCGGAACACGTAGTAAACACAAAATTAAATTGTTAAAACCTTGTTCCATGATTTTACATGAATAAACATATGCATTTTACATGTTACATCGTAGCATTGTTACCTTGTATTAATCCTTTTACAAGGTCACGAGATGCATTTCACATTGACAATGAAAGTGGTGTGAAAAAACCAATGATGAAACTCAAATATGACTGAGAATTTGGGCCTCGGCTCGGCTCAGCTCTAGATTCGAGTTGAGCCTGTCATGATATCTGAAGAGCCAAGCCAGATCCCAAAATGTGTTTGAGAGAGCGGAGTCTAAACAAACATTTATTATAACAAGTGATATAGTACAATAGTCTGCCAAAAGCAAGAGCAGCAGAGAATGCATCGGATTGGCTCTTAAAAGCAACTATATGATTTGTTCGACGGTATGTATATGTATATGTTAAATATCAGGGAGTCGCAAACATTAATCGTTTAGAGCCTGAGAGGTGATTCTAGCTTATATTGAAGATCCGTTCATAAAGAGGCGAGTCGACAAGAACTTGAAAAAGTGGCTGTTTACCACCGATAAAATATCCAGTATGCTTCTAGGCAGTGGCGGATCCTGCATTTAAACCCCGAGGTACCCCCCGGGGACCCGCTTCCCCCAGAGGCACCGCGCCCCACGTTCCGCGTGCCGCCTCACCCCCGCTCTGTGGCTCCGCTTCCCCCAGAGGCGCTGCACGCCCTTCCGACGTGCCGAACCCCCTCCCCTGAGGCATTATTCTCCAGCAAGGCGCCGCATCCACACCGTCGAGGTACAACAGCCCCCGAGGTGTCGCCCACCCTGAAGCGCGCTCCCTCTATGCGCATATGCGCAGCAGCCCTCGCCTCCTGGGCGCCGCATATCCTCAGGTTACCATATATCCCCTAGGTGCCGCAGCCCCCGAGGCCCCACACAGCCCTCCCAGGTCCTCGAGGTGGCGCCGCATCCTCGTAGCGCACCAACCCCCCGAGATGCAGAATTTCTCGCAGTTCCGACTACCCGGAACGGCGCTTTCACCGGTGCGCAGCAGCCAACGTTACCCGAGTAGGCGACGCAGCCGCGTTCAGCCCCCCCCCCGCAGCCCCCTCGCCCACCGAGATTCCGTACTCTCGCCGAAGGCGTCGCACTCCCCCTGCCCGAATCACGGCAGCACCTCCTTGGCGAAGCTTTACCGACCATACCCCCTCCGAGAATCCACTGAAGATACCCCAACTACCAATAGCTCAGTTTATGTGTAAAGAAAAACCTAGCTACATGTCAAGCAGTTCGCGAGCCATGTAGCTAGCTATCTGAAAATCTTTTCATCAAAGTAAACGACTGGTATATCTAACTTTGTTGCGTTGTTTCAAAAATGAAACAAAAAAGGTTGATGTATGATGGGAAACGAAAGAATGTGGACGGGCACGCACCTATTCTATTTGCCAGAGAATGTGCTTACAGAATACAACGCGGCGTCAAAAATAAATCTATTCAGTCAAAGCCGTGTTTCTAAAATTTTCCTTAATTCAATGCGCTCCGTCGTGCAGCAAATCTTATGCCGCTTAGGACGAAATAAAAAAAATAAAGGATCAACGTCGTCTGTTTCCGATGCAGATCAAAGTTCACTCTTGAAAAAGGTGTATCTCCACAAGAAAGTATGTGCCGGTTTCCAAAAAATGCCAGAAAACTTCCTTAAAAATGCACCAGTATTAGCACAAAACATGCCGTGTCCCTATAACTTATATATTTTAACGTTTTAAGCAGTATGCCGCATTTGGGGTATTATTTAGATGCATATAGTAAAACGAAATGTTCGCGGACCGAACAGTCTCTGGTTTAAGTTATAGGGCTCAGCTGAACGCCTCGTGACAAAAACACATTTCGGCCCGACAGTCGACATACACATAGCCTAACTAGGCTATTCGAAATTTTAATAGTGGAGCTAGACTGTCTGCGTGACATAGTAGCTAGCCCAATTGAACGCGACATAACTACCACCATGCGCACGCATCTTATTGTAAATGATGCATAAGCTTAGCCTAAGGACTCTTAAAGGAACAAACGGACCAGAGATAGACAAGAACCGACCTATTTTTTGAATGGGGCTAAACTATCACCCGACATGATCCTTGTATTTACACTAAATGAGCCGCCATGTGAGTTTTGCCCATTCCGGGTTTCTGCCATCATGTATGACACCGTCTTGGGCACCACGTTATAAGATAGAAAAAAAGGCACCGTAGTATCGGTAATGGCACTGCAAAATGTCTTAAAACGCGCTATGTAGTTACGCCCACACAAGCCGCACGAGCAAATGCATGCAAGCCAGAAGAGCAGCGCGGACAAGAAACAGGAACAGTATTCCACTAAATGACACCACACTCAAACCTGACATACCTCATGGCATACGAGTAAACAAGAAAGCAGCGGACGGCAGTTTAGGCTATTGGGAGGTCAAAACCGACACAATGTCCCCTATAACGAAAACTCCGTAGTAGCTAAAGCGAAACGTTAGGAGCCTAGCTACCGGTACAATCAAAAACTATAGTCGCAGCGAGACGCGCGTCAATGCTCCATCATAAATCTACGCCACTGCGGAGATACTATGCCATATACATTGCACACATGCAATTACTGGTAATACGCTCATGCACATGACAACAACGTTTATTAAATAAGTAAATTAATACCAGACATATTTACACACAATACCTAAACGAGACTTGTAGGTTAGTGGTTTGTAGAAACAAATTTCTTCTACTTCAAGTACAATCAATGTATATATACGCCTACAATCTAGTTTCGGTTTTCACACCGTCCGTTTATGGAAAACAGACAATATGATAGATGAATGACTTACGCACATGTCCCAATCAATTCTATAATGATACATGAAAAACACGATTTTTAAGAATGTCATATCATGTAGCGCACGTATGTAACAATACTCAGGTTTACTACATACTACTACACAATACGTATACTAAAAATCTATGCACTACTTACCAAAATACAACACTACTATACTATATCCAGTATTATCATTTCAGCGAAAACAGTCCAAGGCCTTGCTACGATCTAGTATTTACAGAACGTGACACAATTTCTGCTTTAAAGCAACGGGAGAATGTTACACGGCTGACATGCGGAGATCAATGGAAAATTTTAAAACGATGTAAAAGTACCAGGCGCATTGCATGTTTTACTTTGATAAAATGGTGTTTATATATCGCATTTTAAAGTCACGGTCGGAAATGTACAGGTGCAAAATAATCGATCGAACATTAGATCGATTTCGATTGCATGTAATTTTGGCAAAGACTCGTTGGTCTATCTTTCGGAAACAGCGTTTGCCATCATTGCAGCAATTCAATCAAATGTGCGACTAAATATATACCTGGGATTCTGTGAATAATTACACTACAAAATTTGGTCGTCAGCACAATTTGCAAACCACATTTTGTTTAAACAATCGGATACCCCGCAATGCGTTAGCTCAATATTTTTAACGAAATCAGATGAAAAACTGAAATATCTAAATTCACAAATTTAATATCGCGTAGCGGCTCGGGGCAAACGTCGCGTCCATATCATACCTGAATCCCATTCCGTCACCTTTAGAGCTCTTTCGGGAGCAGTGCTTGGCGTCCCCGCGGCATATTCGCGCTATATGGTCGTTGGCATAATTTGCAACTAACCGCAAATGTGCAAACCAGATTTTGTTTAAACACTGGGAAACACCACAATACATACGTTAATGTTTTTAACCAAAATTGGATGGATAATTGAAATATCCTAATTTACAAATTCCATGTCGCGTAGCGCCTCGAAGGAAACAACGACCATATTGTACCGGAGTCCAATCCGACATCATTCGGCTGTCAGATGACGAAATTAAAAAGCAAAATGCTATTTTGTGCAAGACCATGATTGTAATTTGATCAGATTTACTGATAAGAGGACATATCTTTGAGAGCAGTTTAGTGCAAACGCAAACTATTCTGTACCTATCGAATGCAACAATCGAGCCCAGAAACCAAAACGAGGAGAGTAGTAGCCGAGGTCCTGAAAACTGTGATGCACCATAGGTATATCGCTACATCACATAACCATGGTCTCGTAAGTATTAAACCAGAGTTAATACCCAAGTTTCGGATACTCCAGTCGGAGAGAGATATTATAACTCAAACATGTAATGTACATTACAGATCATGTGCTTTAAATAGGTAAAAAGGTCAACAACCTAAAATTTAGAGATGTCCCAGGTCAGACCATGCGTACATACATTGCTCATAAGAAGCTGCGCCGACACATAAATATCCGATTTGTGATTAACAGTATCAGAGAAACAACGATGTTCATCAACTAATTGGCGTAGGTTTGACACTTACTTTTGGAAAACATGGCACATGGTATCTGTCTAGGCAGAGATTCAGCACCCTACTTATTCCACGTACTGTGTTTCATTGTATTTGCTCTGAGTGAAGTATTGCCTCTTGTTAATAATTATTGGCATGCATCGAAAACGACTAAAAGTACGCTGTACTACTAGTGTAACTTCGACCAGTGCAGTAGTCTATATACAAGACTGTCATACATATCCTACATATAAATTTGTGACCATGTTTCGCCCCTGGACATCTCAAATGATCGCTAAAAAATTAAGATAATTAACACACAAACAAACCTAGAAATAGTCAATAAAACTACAGTAGATTATCAGCTTAAAATGAAGATCAACATGCGACCCGATATAGTAAAACTCCTAAACTTTCAATGAGGGAACAAAACAGATGACAATAATCGTAATATTGCCCAGATTTATTTACCAATGATGAGTATTTCCACTTTTTTACAGAATCTAACCCAATTACAGAAAGCTCCCGTATCAAAGCAATCCTTCAGCTCATAATCCGATATAGTAAAACTCTACTTTCCAATCAGGGCCCAAAGCCGACGGTAATAACCATATATCGACCCATATATTGAGCGATAAGTATTCTCATTTTCACTGAATCGGATATTATGCAAGAGTAACCGTACGGTGACAGCACCAGCAAACTTTTAGAAATTAAGTATAAAGATAATTCGTAAAAACGGAACGCTTTTTGCTCAAAAATGCCCTACACAACAACTGTTCTCTGCTCAATTTCTGCCCTTGAAACCGAACTTATTATGCATTCGTAAAAGTTCAAGCAAAATGCCCATATTTTTGGGGATGAAGATTTGTCCATTTCTATTTAAGCGGCTTTTCGCCGCTAACACTGTAACATTGATTTATTTCTGACACTACTATCCATTAAATTTGTTAAATACATGCGAACTTGATAGGAACATAAAAATTCTGTTTAAACACGCAAAATACAATTTATAGCACTTGGATTTGATCTTAATAATATCGGATATAGCTAAAATCGAATACTACCATCTCTGGCAAGTACTGCATACCGGTTGGCACCTAAGTAGAACCCAATGTCAATTTAATATAAATAGAAATGATTGTTTACTGACAAACAAAATCAACAGGACATGTAGCACCGAACACCCGAAAACTTAACTTGGCCGGGAAATGGAATTATAGTTTGTTTCCGATTTGCAAAATTACATAGCTTAAATATTCCAACTGTGGTGAACCAAAATGCAAAGCATAGTAACTATTTTTACTCCGCGATTCTAGTTTATAATGTTTAATTGATTTCGATAATGATATGATAAAATATAATGATAAAAAATTTCGATCATATTTATTGCACCGGAAACCGATTATATGTCAAGCGTGCGCTAATAAGCTTAATGACTAGGAAAAATTTAACCGAGTACTATTAGGCATTAATGTAAAGCTTTATTTATTAAATTCCAACGCAACTCTAATTTTGATTCTTAAAGAAATCCACAAAGTTGCTTCGGGTAAAAATAAACTATGTGTACGAGTTAGACTCTACTTCTAATATAACGGTGTGTTGGTGACAAGTTGCTCTTGTTCGCTGGTAGTTACCACTAATGTAATGTCTTTTATTGTATATGGTATCCTAGGTGTGACAAAAATCATTCCGAGCCAATTCAAGCACCACGCACAACACATACGTCACACGAACTAAAAAAAATGGAATTTGATCTTTGATTCATTTGGTTATCCATTAGCCACGATACGCTTCCATTTCTTTTTCATATCGTTTCTTGTCTGCAGCTGCCAACTTTTCCCACTTCTATAATATATAACACTACCACCGAATAATAAATACACTGGTCTGTCCACAGCTCTCCGAAAAGTGGGGGACCTAGAGTGACCCATGTTCATTCTCGGAGAAAATTTTAAACCGGGTGATTAAAGTTTGCTGCGACTGGTAAATATTTCCACATTTTCATTTAGTTTACTATCGTGCAAGCATTTTCAGGCTTTAAAACGAGTTTCCACATTAGGATTAGTGGTTAATTGTTTCAAAAACAATCAGGACACAGAAAGCATAAATTTGGAGACATAAAAAATTTTGAATTTAGTTGAACATGGAGTTTACGTACATAGAGGGATTTGGAAAGTGGGGGTTCCCCACTCCTCATTGTGGACAAGCCTGAATATATATGCAACTATGCCCTAAACGAGTGAAAAAATCTCCCATACAAACTTTCCTTACAGTCTCAAATTAAACAAGCGGACATTATCATTGAATATACTGAGTTACCGACTAAAATGAATAAAAACTACATACAACAACAATAAAATTGTACTGATTTACACTGACTTAGGTTTATTATAAGGTGCCCCCGATTTACACGGAACTCAATTTCTTGCATTTTAAGACATAATCGTCAGTTTTACTTTGAATATAAGTCACTTCACGAAATCATGTCATTTTAGTCGGGGCGGGGAGGGGGGGGTGGGGTGGGGGAGGAGGCTACGTCGGCACTTTTTGGGCCATACCACCATTCTTTCGGAAGGAAATTTAATGTCGCTGTGAGATGTAGTAATAGTATATCCGATGGTCATAATGAGATATGGTGGACCTCTGTACCCCTAACATAGCAGGAGCCAGATGCCTTCAAACCGGGTTGGCCAAATGAAGCCAAAAACACATGTCCCACCATAAACGTTCGACGTATCGCTAGCACGTGATACATATCGTCGCTTATATGCCAAAAAGCATTATGGTACACAGACTAATTTTGAGAAAATGGGAAAAATATTTGTTCTAAATATTTAATATTGGTTCGCGCGACTTAGCCAATATCAGCTGTGCAAAAGCGTGTCATAGTTACGTTTTACACGCGTCGGTTCTGAGGTGAAGCATAAAATGCTACCGCATTTAATCGATCGAATGGCCCATAATGCGTTTTCTTGCATATAGCATCGGCCGGCATTATAACTGAATCCTTTATGCGCTAAAAAGCATTATATTATATACGTTTTTCATTTCAGTGTGATCCTTTGGTATTTGCTAATTTTTTCGCAAAAACTTGGGAGTAAGCATCGACACGGAAACTGACGTCAAGCTTCCGAAAATTTTTTCGTGATATGTAGCCCCCCCCGACCAAGGTCAAATCTGGCAGCTTGCATACGCTGGTAAATATCGTCAAAGTGCACTAGCGCCAAAATGCTGTATAAAGGTAATCGTAATCAGTACATGCGCCCCCCCCCGACCGCATGTATAATAGAAGAAACCGAAGGTGGCAAGAACCATATTAGTATGTATGTTCATCATCATTGCGCCATGATATGGGGCCGCGCTGGGTAGCTAAGGAACCCTTCAGCATGCCCCCACGTATATTCTTCGCAATGTCCTTGGTATCATCACCTAAATGTAAGCTAATCATAAATCAATTGTGCGATTTTCAGTCAACCAAAAAATATGCACTCATTGCCTTTTTTGGAGCATTGGGATCCTTCTTCTGTTTGCCGGTTTTTGCGAAAACGCAATTTCGAAAAACAATAAAACGTTGATTCAATTCAACTGTAGGCGCACGAAGATCTTGAGAAAAATGACTCACATTATAAACATCTGCCTACCAATTCAAGCCTTAAAAGAACACGATCTTACTCATTTGGTTGTTAGGCTAATATACCTAATTGAATAGTTAGAATAAGTGCACTGTTGCACAAATACTTACGCTTTTGTCCGCTGGTCCCATGCCACGCCACAATGCACCAGCGCGCTTGGCAATATCTGTAACACTGTCGCCGGGCTTTTTGATTTGGTCGCGATTTTCATTCAACCAAAAAAAGTATGCACTCATTGCCTTTTTTGGAGCATTGGGATCCTTCTTCTGTTTGCCGGTTTTTGCGATATCCTTCAACAAAAAATTATTAACGTCTACTTATGCAGGTCATAGGGTGGTAACCGGTAATCAAGGGGTACAAGAAAGACATGCAATCAGGCGTGTCTTTCTTTCTATAACTTTCCGAAACGTGAGGATGATTAATTTTGAGAGAATTTCAAATTTGAAGAATAATTTTTGTTACAGGTAAATGCTCCAGATCTACAGCGACTCGTCATTATCGTCATTTGCAAGCTATAATTAAGAGGTATCTGCCTTCTCCAAAGTGGGGGTCCCTGGCAAAAAGACGGGTTCCCCCGTTCAGGGTAAAGTAACAAATCGCGGATTTCCCCCACAAAAAACAACCACAGGAAAAAATTCCATTCTTAAATCAGAGATTTAATTTGCAAAAAAATTGGTTGTCACCTCAATAAAGACGTTTTTGCACTGTATCTGATGGCATGTATAACAATTTGAGTTTTTCGCTGAAAATTTTCATTTTTTTGGTAATTTTAAGATTACGAACCCCCACTTCAGAACTGGGGTGCCCGGCAAAATTTTCCACGAATTGAGAAGCCAGAGTATTATTATATGTTCCCAAGTTATGCTTTGGGTGCGGGTGCTGAGCTATCGTTCCCAGGCAATCCCAGTCACAATGCTGAAGCACAAGCCATGAAGGGATATCATTTTCGACAATGTAAACTCTGTGTTTACTTTGTCAGCTAGATCGCGTCTATTTTTCAGGTTCGAAAAAACGTTGTCTTAATCTTTTGCACAACAAAGATCGAACAGAACGCTTCATGATTGTGACAACTGCGCCTCTGACGACTGCTCCCCACGCAAGCTTTACCATTAGAAACAGTATATATCAATATTCAAAATATGTTTAGGATATCGAGAACATAGATTTAGGGACATTAATAAATTAGATTTAGTTTTAACGGCATATACCCTGGGGTTTTCAGCAGGGAGTAACCGGAATTCCGGTTCCGGTTCCGGCGAAAATCGTGTTCCGGTTCCGGTTCCGGCAAAGGGCAAAAACCATACCGGAACCGGAATTCCGGTTTAAAAATTTTGTTTGAAATTTTCCACGTTTTTTTCTTCATCGTGTAATCCAAACATATGTAACATATATTATACAGTGATCAAGCTATACAACCAAGCAAAAGAAAAGATTAACTAACCAATTTGCCGTGTGAAACGTTAGTAAGGCACATAATTAGAGCAGGAATTTTTCATAATAACCTGCAGGAGTTTGTTAAATCAAAGCCAGGTCGATGCTTGTAGCAGCTATTTTACACATCCAGAAGTCTGTGGGATACGTTTGAATTAAACCGGTCCAACTCGGTAACAGAGCATGGCTTACGCAGAAGTACTTAGGGTATGCTTGGCTAACATAAATTGCGTCAAGCAGCCGCTAGTGCGCTTGTTAACTTGGTAAATCAGTCTAAATTGAAGTAAACTAACATTATCTGCAACGCAGCTAGAAACTCTTTCTTGGCAATGAACTGTATTTATTGAAACTGTGCGAGCAGCATCACAGTGTGTCTCATTTATAGCATTCTGATTAGAAAGTTATCATCATGATCTAACTGACGGGCACTGTTTGTCCAACGCTAGCCTAAACAGTGTCTCTGACCACTGATCAGAAAATTACCTTCTATCTATTATTTTCTCTTAGAATCATATAAACCAATAATTTTAAGTTTCCTACAGAAGAACTTGTAACAAACGTATGTGTAGTAAAGGGAGGCGACTGGAAACAGGGCGAAAGTATGTATTCTACGGTCCAAGCTGTGTAAGCACATTCGATTTGACGCAGTATACGCAATGGTGTATAGTGGAAGACATTTTTTGCTCTGAATGTCCAAAACCGACATATTTGATCGATAAATAAACATTATTAGCTTCCTCAGTCTCTTTAAAGTTTCAGAAAGGCAATAATACCATCGCAATACATTAAGTTTAATGTAAAAGTTATTTTTAATGCATTTAAATCCACTATACCTTCATTTCTTCCATCATCTGTTTTACTATATATAAATTTCGAAGACCAGGTTCCGGTTCCGGTTCCGGTTCCGGATCCGGTTTAAATGGACGGTTCCGGTTGCTGGTTCCGGTTCCGGTAAATTTCGGTTCCGGTTATTCCCTGGTTTTCAGGTATGACAAGTAGCAACTCTTACATTTTTAATTATGCGTTTCCAAGCCTACATGTTCAGAATTCTTCGGCATGGGAT
The DNA here is from genome assembly GCA_030248225.1 of Trileptium ribeirensis. Lineage (NCBI taxonomy): Eukaryota > Metazoa > Nematoda > Enoplea > Enoplida > Thoracostomopsidae > Trileptium > Trileptium ribeirensis. The sequence continues at coordinate 1,143 of JASANE010018608.1, read as the reverse complement.
GGTACGGTATGGAATAAAACTATTCTTGCATTTACTCATTGTTGTCTAGGTAATAATATGTTCCCACGGCATTGAGTACGTTCATATTACTAATGCCGTCGCTCCGCTCAAAAAATGTAGTTCCACTACGACTAGTTGGGTATGGAGGTATGACCGCTTTTGTATATTTCGGGTCCCTTGTGCCCATCTTAAAGCCGCATTTTACTTAGTCCTACAACATACATAACTGCCGCAATAACGCGGCACATGCTGCTGCATATAGCTTCTTTCTTCCTGCAACTTCACTTGCTATGGATATATGACCATTCTCGTTTATTTCGAGTGTCTTAACCCCACTTTCGCCTGATTTTACAACATAGGTAACCACCACAATATGCAACTATATAAACTTCTCTTGCTCTGCGAAATGAACCCAAGAAGGCAGAATTTTTACAATGCTATGATATAGCGAAACTAAGCATTTTTATTTACGTCAGATGGGAAAAATCGGCACCGCCTGTCCGTCGAACTCATCAACAACTACTGGGGCGATTTTAAATTTTTTGTTTGAAAGGCCTAACATTCTTAAGGTGCAAATTTTCAGACAAAAATTGCTTATTTTTGAATGAATAATTTGTGTAAAACTATTATTCTGGTACACATACATCTCGCAGTGTTGATTACGAATCTGATGTTTATTACTGTTCAAGGATGTTAAAAACATGCTAATTAGATAGTTTATATAATTAAGTTTTTGAAAATTTTCTAATCGCTAAGAAATGGACAATTGCACATGATGGGTTTCTATGTCGCTGATCACGACTATGACATTTCTGAAGTTCTAAAACTTGGTCGTATATACTTATTAGTTATTTAATTAATTAGCTAATTATTAATTTTATGCAAACATTAAAATCACCCCAAAATTGTTGATTTTTTTGCACGCGGGGGTTTTCGATGTCGCTGATCATGAATAGTGACTGTTAAAGCACTATGATTTTATCATCTGTGCTAATTATTTAACTAATTAGCTAACTAGTTGGTATTACTAATTAAATAGCTAATTTTGAACTAGCTAGCTCTTTTGTATGATGAATTTGACTTCAGTTGTCTAAAACGTGATATATACTTGTTACTGGTAATTCTATCGAAATTGAGGAGAGT
>JASANE010018606.1:0-12456 GCA_030248225.1 Trileptium ribeirensis | reverse complement strand
TCCTTGACATGGAAATTTATGCCTTTTGCGAGGTCCCGGGTATTGGAGATCCAGGACTGCTTAATGTTCCAGTTGGGGTACCCGTGGCAGCTTCTGGCTACCAGGGGCCATCCTTTTCGATGCGCTCCAGGAACCGTTTATAATTCATCATCATTAAGCATTCGGCTCCGCGGAACCATGCCCCTACCACGCTTGCCTGTCCTGGCATTTTCGTCGATGTCGTGCCATGTTGGTTTTGGATTGTTGTCTTCCGCATTCCGGGCAGTCACTGTAGCCCGGTCGATACACCCGGACCTCGGACATGGCTCCGGTTCCTCTGGGTCCACCCCGGCCCCCCTTAACTTGCAAGTTCGTCGGTGCCTCGCGATGTTCGCTTTCGATATGTCGTGACCACAGAAATCGAATCTTCTCTGGCTGGGATCCGCTGCTCTCGTTCCGGTGCATGCCTTTTTGTGATTAATCATCGTGTTTTCCGATTTGAACTCCGTTTGGCATTCATCACAAGTGAAGGATTTTCGATATTCGCTGTATTCATGTATCCGCAGCTGGTGAACAGCAATTCCCGCTTTACTCTTACATACTTTCCCGCATCTTCTCATTTGCATTGCAGGGTGGCTGCCGCTTGGGATGAAACGTTTCTATGCAATAGTCCGTTGCCCTGCGAGATCTTCCCGTTTAGTCGCTCCCATTTGTCCAGATGGACCATTCTATCGTTTACGAATCTTCTATTGTGTTCGATTTTGAGCTATTCTTCCGTTGTGTGAGTCCGTTCGATTTCCGCTTCCTTTAGCAGACGTTTCCAAAATAATATAGTCTTCCTTTTTATGCCTGGGGCTTTGCGGAGAGGCTCGAGCGCGCTGAACCATCCTAGAATAGCTGTTTTCGTTTGCCGGGAATCTTCCATGCGGAGGATGTGACCAATTCGTTCCAGGCATCGTTTCTCCGCTTTCCATCGGATGTTGCGTACGTTTAGCGTGTTGCGTATGTCTTGCATGTTTTTCCCCCTCGGCTTCCACCTGGCGTAGCGGAGGGTCGCGCTTGTCGCTCCATAAGAATCGATAGCATCGATCTTTCCAGCTCTGCATAACCTTCAAATCTTTCTTGTACCATGTTCTTGCGGCGCAGTCGAAAAGGAGAGCGCTTTCGACGCAGGCTTCTACCAGCCGAGCTTGGATCTTCGTTGTCAGTTTGGATTTTATCAGCTGGCGTTTGACTTTGGCCCACAGGCCACTGGCCCTCATTAATCTGTTCCTTGATGTCTATTTTGATGCCCATCGAGCACACGAGCATTCGGAATTGGTTGCTTGCGTCAGTGCCGAATTGCAATTGTCGCGTTGTTTTGCTCTTCGAACGTTTCCATAGTTGCGTTTATCGAATTTACTCCGTGTTCCAATTCCGCTTGGTTGGCAATGATAGTGGTGTCATCCGCAAACAGGGTTAGTGAAAGTCAACCTGACGTTGAATCGCTGTTATACTTTTCCCACAGGTTTGAGCCGGAAAAATTGTTTCCCGGTACGCAGTTCCAGCGTATTCCCACTTCTTCAAGTCTTGAATTTGCTTCAGGCTGCCACTCTTTTTCCGCTACCCGCATGACCACTTATTGGAATATATTGAATAAGACTGGCGAGGGTGGACACCCTTCGCAGAGTTCCCGCTCTGGGTACTAGTCCTTGCTGTTGCCCTCGTTGTGTACGCTTTTCTGAGGTCGAGGCATACTAGTCCGTGGCGCTTATCTTTGTCATCCGTGCCGCTCAGGCGATTACGTTTCTTCCAGTCCGTGACATCTTGTATTCTGACGAAAATTTGCGTCGCGTCTGCCTTCGATCTTCCAGGTCTTAAGCCGTTTTGATTGTCATTGACGAGTTTCATGTCCTCCGCCCATTTCCGTAGTCTGCTAGTGATGACGCGTGCTAGAACACGACTACCGACTGCTAAGAGACATACGCCTCGATAGTCGTTCCTGCAGCCTTTCTTGAATGGCGGTACGATTTGGCCTACTTTAAGCGATTCTTCCCATTTGTCAGCCCGGTTATTAAAGATGAACTTTACGGCGTCTGCCACGCATTGTTGCACTCCGGCGCAGGCTTTTGCTATATATGCCATTCGGAATCTTTCATCCGTTTCATCTCGTTGTAGATCTCCTCATCTTTCGGTGCTCTGTTATAGTGTTGTTGACCTCATCGGTTTCGTCGTAGCGTTGCACTTCAACCCTTATAATCTGGGGCTGTTAGCGTTACCGGATCGACTTCGTGTCTCATTGCTGATATGCTTTCAGAGTGTTGTTTGAAATGCGATGTGATGTTGGTGTTCGAAGCTCTGCCGTTGCCGGTACCTACATGACAGAGAATCCGGTACATGTCCCGACTCGGCCTGCTGCGCTTGCAGCCGCACATTCAGCTACGATGGTCTCCCACCACTGTTTTCCGACCTGCGAAGGCTTGGGAAGGGATTTGAGATCCAGGACTGCTTAATGTTCCAGTTGGGGTAGCTTGGCACTTTCTGGCTCCCAGGAGTCATCCATTTCGATGCGCTCCAGGAAGCCTTTATAATTGTACCAGACACACTGTATATCGTCATCGTCGTGAAAAACCAATCTCTCTTTGCCCTTTACCCGGGACCATGGATTCGCTCTGGCGCCACTGCTAATTGTGACCTTCAGTGGTCCAAAGTAAGCTTGTCTCACATTCACAATGGCTTTATCTTCTGTTTTTGACCAAACAAAAGAGCGACTAGCCCGTGCGCGCCTTAGAAACTTCAGCTCGAGTTCGTTGTTCAGGCTACTTTCCTCAGCGCTAAAAATATTGCATAGTTCTACAATGTATACTGCTTCCTTGAAGAAAACGGCATAAAACTGAGCATTTCCTGAAGAGAGGCTAACGAGCCGTGTATGTACATCGGTCATGTGTTTTATGAATCTTCGATACAACATATCAAATGGAAATTTGTCGTCTTTTTCGCATACAGAAGAGTCGGATAGATCAGAACCTTTCGACTGTTCTGTTTCTGACGAAATCACCATTGGGTTTTTAGCGGCAATTTCTTTTCACCATGTAATCGTTGAGATTTCTCAATTTTATCCTGCTTTTTGGCTCGCTTTTGTTGGGGAGTCTGAGCTGCTTCAAAAGAACCTGAAAGACAGTCCAGACGATGTTGGGCGCTTTTGCGACGACGATGAGGCTGCAACGGTAACTCAATCAGATGTGCCTCTTTTTCACGGTCCTCGTTAACATTTGTCGTTCCAAATTGTGTCGTGTACCTGTCTTGTAACGCTTTTTTACTTCTGCTGCATCAGGCTGTGCCCATACTGCGGCACAAGCTAAGGTCCATCCAGCCGAAGGCTTTGGGATGCCAGGCTCAGGATTTTCCGTTGATCTTGACGGTATTGGTAGTGCTGACAACTGAGAAACTGGTGGTTCTTATCCAACCGCGAAGAAATCCCGGCAACCACGTTACTGGGAGTATAAACGTTGTCATCTGCAGAATTGTGCGGAGTCGCCTTCCGAGGACTAGGCAAATTTGTTAACTGCTCATAAAGCTCATCTGTTAATTCAGGTTTTCCCAGCTTTACATATTCTTCCCATCCGCGTACAAGCGTCTGAATCGTGAACCGATCCTTTGGGTATTTTTCACTGTCGGGTGGATAGACATCAGTCGTTAGGAATTAATTCTGGATCATTTGTGGATCGATTTCCTTCCAAATCCGATTGATAAAACCGCAAAACTGATTACGGTTGAGCGTAGATTTTCGTTGTGTTAGCCGCAGATCGTCAGTCAAGTAGCAGGCCCTCCGCCGCTTCATCCAAGCAAATACACCACAATCTAATGGCTGAAGTAAGTCCATAGAGTGAGGCGGCAATTTTATCAATTCGATTTGGTTATCGATGGCGACCGTGATAACGTTGAGCGTTACGTGGGACTGATGTACGTCGAAGACAAAAAGTAGGGGCCGTATGGTTACTAGTTCAGCGAAATCTCCGAACCAACGATAAAATACATCGCCTGTCATCCATCCATGGTCGGAAAAAATACATCGCCTGTCATCCATCCATGGTCGGAAATGTCGACACGAAAACTGTCAATGGACTCTTCCGGAATGGCTCTTTGAGCCATATTTTGCAAACAAAAGATACCATTGGTGGATGCATTCGACCGGCAGCTGAGCCGCATGCAAGAACGGATGTGTTCGTTCGCCCTTCGGCCGTACGATGCAAATAGGATTGCCGATTGATTTCACCAGCAATAACGCCGGGGTTTGGATTTATAATTGAATGAAGTTTCATCTAAATTCCAGATATGCTCGTCTGCATCGTCGCCCAAATTCTGCTTAAGCTCTTCAACCATGCCACCCAACATATCATAGAAAAAGTATATGGCAAATGGATCTGAAGTTGCCTCTTGTCTGCTGAGTGAAAGACCTAGTGGTTTCCTCGCAGAAAGACGATTGCGTTCCATAAAGCCATACACCCACGGTAAACTGGGACCGTCTCCACCGAAACCAGTAATTTAATAGATGTCACAGCACTGCTGAATCAGATGCGGCAATTCGCTCTGTCGAAATCCCTTTCCAACACGTGCCATCGGTCGAATAACTCTGGCAAGGTCCTGTTCGTTTACTTCAGTAAGTGTACGTTTTAGGCCCCATTTTGTTGGTTCTTTACATTCAACATGGTCGCGAATTCGTGAAGCATTTATACCGATTGCTCGGCCAACTTGACTATTCTTGACTTTAACATTGATAAGTCTGAGTGCCTCAATTTCGGTTCTCAAAATCCTCGAGCCTTCTACTATTTACAGCAGGCCACTATTCCAGTTAGATCTGTCATAAAAGATCTTGGAGTTCTTGTTTATACTAACCTGAAATTTCACGACCACTGTTCCCAAATTGCCGCTGCTTCCCATAAGTTAATGGCTTTATCATACGAGCATTCCGCTTCTGGTCACGTCGCTCCTTCCGAACTGTTTATTATGCTTTTGTCCGTTCTCGTCTAGAATTTGCGTCCACTGTATGGAGTCCATGCTACATTCAAGACATCGTCAAACTTGAGAAGGTTCAACAACGAGCGTCAAAACTTTATCGACCTTGCCGTCACCTACCATACACAGAACGACTACAATGTCTAAATCTACGAAGTCTTCAAATTCGGCGCACCCGTCATAACCTTATCGTGCTACACAAATTCATTACCAATCAACTGCAACTTGACTGGAGCACCATGTTCCACTATACCGACTCAAGATCGCGACGCACGCACCACCTTGCGCTAGAACCTATACCCCCAACTGCTCGTCTCGACATTCGCAATAATTTCTTTTCCCACCGTGTGATTGGAACGAGTTACCGCCCCGAGTTATTGAGGCCGGGTCAACCACTGCTTTCAAGGCACGACTTCACGACTCGGGTGTCTTAAATCGACTGCTATTGCGTTAAACATCTTTACAGACATCTGCTACACAACGAGCAAACAACTTCGTTGGCGAAGCTTTCTCCAGTCATTTTCGACGTTGTGCTGAATCGTACTTTGCGTGCAAGATACATCACCGGCTAAAAACGGTCAAGCGTTTGTAGGTACAAACACCGCATAATTTTTTTTCGCTGACATCCCGAACAAACAATATCACCCAACTAACGTATAATCGCCTCTAACTTATAGTGAAAAATTAACATCAGATGTGCCGTCCCATAGTGTTGGAAAATCCCGTGATTTTTTAGTTAAAAAGTGTCTGATTTTTTAGTTAATCCCACTATACGTCATCATGGTTTTCGATTGGCATCTGGTTCGGCTATATATACACATAGTCAAGCAGGGAGTATGTGCTGTGTGCCATGTCAAACGGTGTTTTGAAGGCAATTAATAGCACTACTATAGATGCCCATGACGATATTCAGTCAAAACACGAAGAGGTTTTGACCAATGGTTTTTCCGCTAAGATTAAGCAGCATTCTTCGTTTCGCGTGATCAGATTATGATCGTGTTTTAGTCATCAAAACTTTTGAATGCTGTTCATCTGAGTTGTGTGTAAACGGAACCGAAATTAGCCGAAACTGTAACGGGAACTTTAAAATTTTCCGACACCGGAACCTGGTTTTACCAATAAGGAAAAATAACAATAACTATTAATGAGCGTCTAGTTTGTTGGGCGTGAATGATAGGCACATAAGGTTATTTCACCGCTTACACATGTCGGTTTTGTTGTTTCAAAAGTACTTCGGATATGGTGTTTGTAACCCGGTGAGGTGCAGCGTAAGGTTGGCAACAGAACTATAACTTCTTCCATTATGTGGTTGTACGGTGACGGCTAGATGAGGTTACAGAATTTCATATATGACCTGGGTAGCTGGATACGATTAATGGAATTGTACGAAAGCGGCCAGTTCGGCAGGTACTGGGCCTACAAACGCGAAAATGTTTGCTTAAAATGTTAATATTTTGAAAGTTGTAAGTTTATAAATTTTCAATCTTGCCATACGCTGTTAAGTTATTATGTTACCAATAGCAGTAGTATGATTAGAGGAAAAATTCTGCTTGAAATAACGTCAAATTTTACAACTACAAAAAACAAACTGTTTTCAAAAATCCTAGCTCGTGGGTTTATACTCCGTCAGTGTGCAAAAATTCGCCATCAAATTACGTGTAACACTGTAACAAACTACGTGGAATTAACTGAATAATCACATTTAGCAGTTTCTCGACGCTCTATATGCCTTCAATTGGCAAGTAGGAACCACTTTTCCTGACTTGTGAGATGAAACCACTAACTAATATAAATGTGCTAAAAATCCATTGCTATTGTTGCCCCAATGTGCGGCAGGTGCATTATCGTCTTTCTGTCACGTCAAATGGGGGTTACGAAACTCAATTTTGAACCTCAGTATTGGTGATGGACACAGAATAGCGCCGCCAACCTCAGTTTCTGTTGTTGTACAATCCTCAGCAATATGAAATACACGAAATTGTCTTTTGTTGTGGTCTCGCAAGTGTATGAGAATTAACCTATAAACACACATTTTGGCAGCACAGTTTGTCGCAAGTTACTAGGTAGGAACCGTTCGGCTGTACCATAAAAACGACATAGTTACTACCACATCTTGGACTACGAAGTACGTCAAAACTGATACATATGACAATGTTTGATTGATTTATTAGTCTTATTTCTTTGTGCCTTATATACTGTGAGTAGAGGTAGATAAAATGTGTGCTGGGAAATTAAAGAGCTAAGCAAAGGTATCTGAGCGAACACAGAGACAGAATGTAATTCGTTTTTGTTATACCATTAGCACTAAGTTATGGTTTAGGTTGTTAGCTAATTTTCACTAGAGATGGAAATTTTTTTATTGCAAGATACGTCAAAAAAATATAACCGAAACTTGGAACCGGAACTTACATTTTTATTGAAAACAATTGGGGGGGGGGGGGACAATTCCGCATTTTAAAATCCTGCGCATAATTTCATTTTGTTTGTGGATCATAGTTCCTTGATTGTTTCACTGTACTTTATGCGTTCTGCGGAGGATTGTGTTAGCCAGGGGATTTTTTTCAAAACTGACCCTGGTTCCAGCAAATTTCTTTTGCGTCCAGATCTTAAACACTGCGTCTAGACTTACAATTTTTGGCTCGAGAAATTCATGAATTTTTACACAATAAAGAAACTTAATTACGAAACGCAGTTTTATATTATTACCAGGGAATAACCGGAACCAAAATTTACCGGAACCGGAACCAGCAACCGGAACCGTCCATTTAAACCGGATCCGGAACCGGAACCGGAACCTGGTCTTCGAAATTTATATATAGTAAAACAGATGATGGAAGAAATGAAGGTATAGTGGATTCAAAATGCATTGAAAATAACTTTTACATTAAACTTAATGTATTGCGATGGTATTATTGCCTTTCTGAAACTTTAAAGAGACTGAGGAAGCTAATAATGTTTATTTATCGATCAAATATGTCGGTTTTTGGACATTCAGAGCAAAAAATGTTTTCCACTATACACCATTGCGTATACTGCGTCAAATCGAATGTGCTTACAAAGCTTGGAGCGTAGAATACACACTTTCGCTCTGTCTCCAGGCGCCTCCCTTTACTACACATACGTTTGTTGCATGTTCTTCTGTAGGAAACTTAAAATTATTGGTTTATATGATTCTAAGAGAAGATAATAGATAGAAGGTAATTTTCTGATCAGTGGTCAGAGACACTGTTTAGGCTAGCGTTGGACAAATCGTGCCCGTCAGTTAGATCATAATGATGATAGGTAACTTTCTAATCAGAATGCTATAAATGAGACACACTGTGATGCTGCTCGCACAGTTTCAATAAATACAGTTCATTGCCAAGAAAGCAGTTTTTAGCTTAACGTTAGTTTACTTCAATTTAGACTGATTTATCAAGTTTACAAGCGCACTGACGGGTGCTTGACGCAATTTATGTTAGCCAAGCATACCCTAAGTACTTCTGCGTGAGCCATACTCTGTTACCGAGTTGGACCGGTTTAATTCTAACGTATCCGACAGACTTCTGGATGTGTAAAATAGCTGCTACAAGCATCGACCTGGTTTTGATTTAACAAACTCCTGCTGGTTATTATGAAAAATTCCTGTTCAAATTATGTGCCCTACTTACGTTTCACACGGCAAATTGGTTAGTTAATCTTTTCTTTTGCTTGGTTGTATTGGAGCTTGATCATTGTATAATATATTACATATGTTTGGATTACAGGATGAAGCAAAAAACGTGGAAAATTTCCAGCAAAATTTTTAAACAGGAATTCCGGTTCCGGTATGGTTTTTGCCCTTTGCCGGAACCGCAACCGGAATTCCGGTTACTCCCTGACACATATATATATATATATATATATATATATATATATATATATATATATATATATATATATATATATATATATATATATATATATATATATAGTATCACGTTTCACCTGCCCCGGGCGACAATCCAGGGGGCCCTGCGGTGAACCAGCTCTCGCCATACACTTCGATCTTGCGCTTGGATTGCTATTGCGGGAAAGGGGTTCGCTCGCCATTCTTTGCGTTGGATGTGTCGAAATGCGTATTCGATATCCGATGCCACTTGGCGCTTCCACGTTTGAAACGAGCGACCTCGAGGGCGGTGCCACTGCTCAGGAGGAGCAGTTGTGAGTAGTCTCTTTGGCAGTCGTGCAGCGTTCATTCTGAGGACGTGACCCAGCAGTTTAAGGCGCCGTTCTTTGACAATGACGTCGATATCCTTTCTGTGGCCGATTTTGTCTTTGATGTCATCTGTTCGAAGGTGGTTGAGTTTGGTTACGCCGAGGATTCGACGACGGCAGTAATTTTCAAAAATCTCCAGCTGCGCTGTATTTGTGACTTTCGATGTCCACGTTTCGCTGGCGTACAAGAGCACTGGGCGCACGGCGGCGTTGTAGAGATTTACCTTGGTAGTTAATGAGATTGCATCTGAGGACCAGACTCGCTGCAATCCGCAAAAACAAGATCGGGCCTTCGACACGCAATGTATTATCTCATTGTCACAGTTTCCCGTGCCTGTGAAGAGACTACCAAGGTAGAGGAATTCGTCAACGTGCTCTACCTCTTTGCCGTTAAGGTGGACAGTTCGCCGAGGTTCAGGGATGCAACAGGTCATAACCTTTGTTTTTGATTCGTTGATTCTGAGACCAACTCGTGTTCCATTTTGGTTCAGTCTATTGAGAAATTCTTGAACCTGAGCCACTGTGTCGCAGGCTAAGACGACATCATCGGCATAGGCGGCGTCGGTGAAAGTGTCATTGGATCCGAAGGTGATGCCATCGCCGGGACGGATCGACATTTTTGTGACCCAGTCGACTGCGTAGTTGAACAGTAGTGGTGAAATTATGGATCCTTGTCGTACTCCAGTACGAACCTCGAAAGGATCGGATGACCGGTTGTTGATCCGTACGACAGAGTAGGACGGTTCAAACAAAAGTTGAATCAACCTAATAAGCTTGTGAGGCATACCATCGGCAGCCAATAGCTGATATAGACTTGGTCGGTGGACTGAATCAAACGCCGCTTTGAAGTCGACGAAGGCTAAAGCGACGGGTTCACGAAACTCGTGTCGGGTTTCTAATAACAGCCTCAGCGATAGGATATGATCTATCGTTGAGCGTCCAGGTCTAAATCCACACTGTTCGTCGCGAGTGTACTTTTCACGGTGGTTTTTGAAACGATTGGCAACGATCGCCTCAAGAAGTTTGAATGCTATGTTGAGCAGTGAAATGCCGCGATAGTTTCCGCATTCTGACTTGTCGCCTTTTTTGTGGAAGGGCAGAACTATTGCCGTTCTCCACTCGCTAGGAAGCTCTTCGTTGGACCAAATGCGTCTCAGAAGTGGTAAAAGCACTTCAATTATTTCATCGCCGCCGTATTTAAAGCTTTCTGGTGGGATGCCATCCGTTCCAGCGGCGCGGCCATTGGCTAATCCCTTAATCGCTTTTTTAATTTCTTCGGCATTGGGTGGGCCTTTCTCAGGAAGTTCGTAGAAGCCGTCGAATTCTAGATCTGTGTCCTCGATTGGGTCTGCCGGTTCGCCGCGATTCAGCAGAGCATCGAAATGTTGCTTCCACCTCTCGAGCTGTGCATCTTCTAATACGAGCGGCATGCCGTTTGTGTCCTTGATTGTTCCGGTATAACGTCTCAATGGCGCACGCAGCTGCCGCAACAATCGTGCATGTTTCTTCTGATCCCCGACATATGTTGCTTGGTCCAGTTGGATTGTAGTACGCATTACTGTCCGAATTCAGAGATGCTTCCACACGTTTCTTCAGGATGGATTTATGAGGATGGTTCGTTGTTGCCATATTACTAGCGACTCTCGCAGTTTCCAGTGTCTGCGGCGATACCCAAGTGATACGTCTGGGTTCACGGTGTTCCGTTGCACAGCCGTCTAAAGCTTTGCGGATTGTATCCTTCACAGCATTCCAGTGGGTATCGACATCTTCTTCCAGATAGGAAAGCGGCTCGAAACGATTCCGTATTGTTGTTCGATAGCGTTCGGCAACCGTTGGCTGCGTTAGTACGGACGGCGGTACAGCTTTCTTGTGGGACGCGAAACGGCGAGAGTCCAACTTCGACAGCAATCTTGCACACACCATGCCATGGTCAGTGGGCAGCATGTTACCCCAAAAAGTGCGGCAGTCTCTAATGGACGATTTGAACTTCCGAGACACCAAGATGTGGTCAAGTTGATAGTAGCTCTTTCCACAGGGCGCTCGCCATGATTTTTGGTGTCGGGATCGATGTTTAAAGTTGCTGGAGGCCACAAAAAGCGAGTGATATTCCGCCATTGTCAACAATCTTGATCCGTTATCTGTACGGTTTCCGTGGCCGAACTTTCCCAGGACGTTACGCTCTGCGTCGTTAGTTTGCGATCGCAGCTGGGCGTTGAAATCCCCACTTAACAGCAGGACATCTTTGCGACTTATGTTGCCAATCTCGTCATTCAGTGTTTCATAGAAGTCGTCTTTTGAAGTAGCAAGTGCAGAGTCTGTTGGTGCGTAGGCGACCACCATTGATATGTTGCAAGGTTTTGCTTTGAGTCTGAGCACTGCGATTCGGGGATTTACAGGCTTCCATGATAGGACTGAGTTGTACATTTGACATTTGATTGCAAAACCAACTCCGCAAGAGCCGTCATCGCCACCGGAATAAAGCAGGCGATAGCGCTGATTCGAATTGATATCGAGACAACCAGTGCCTGCGAGACTTAGTTCCGTCAGTGAAGCTACGTCAACGTTGAGCCTATATAGATCGTCCGCGAGAAGTATATCATATCCATCTCGCATCAATGTTCGGACGTTCCAAGTACAAAATCTTAATTCCTCCTTAGTTGTCTTGAGCGCCGTCCTTTGCAAATTTGTCACACCGCCGACGGTCGAACGGTGCGCGTCGTCTACCCAGACGCGGTAGCATTATCTGAAGTGTACATTGAAGCTGACTTCATCATTCAGGTTCGGAGATTACGTGGGTTCCCAGCCCACAACCCGTATTAGCCTTACGGGGAGACATGAAGGAGCTCCCAGTTTCAACCGCCAACTGTTGGACAGACATTAAACAGGGTGTGGAATGCAGGGAGGCGGTTGCTACAACACAGACCCTTACTGCACCCATCCAGCGAAACCAGAACCCATTATTATCACCCGCAAAGCTGCCTTCGACAGGATATGTTCACTTTTTATCGTGGTTTGTCACCGACTATCCGGCAGCCTGCTTTATCGCCCCGGCGGTTGGCGTTCGCTTTCAGCTTGTTACCTCGGCATTTCCCTGGCATTTTGTAGGGAGAAGGCCGGGCAACCCTAAACAAGCCAGGGCCTACTGCGGTAACCAATGACTCCTGTTGTAGTCGGAGCACACATACTCTCCCATGCTGGGCAAAGCCCGTAGCAGTCCTGACACGTGCAGTCTGGAGAGACGCTAGG
>JASANE010018604.1:0-130589 GCA_030248225.1 Trileptium ribeirensis | reverse complement strand
ATGAATTTTTTGGTTGATTCTATCGAAAGACAAATGAAGTTCCTATAAAGTCTAAACAAGTATGAAACGCTGCAGCATGCATTTTAATTTTGTGAGCGTTAACCTAAATATTCAATTCAAGTGTAGTATGTTTTAAAAAGGAGCAACCGGAATTCCGGTTCCGGCGAAAATCGTGTTCCGGCTGCGATTCCGGCAAAGGGCAAAAACCATACCGGAACCGAAATTCCGGTTTTAAAATTTTGTTTGAAATTTTCAACATTTTTGCTTCATTCGTGGCCCAAACATAATGTAATATATGAATACAAAGATCAAGTTCCAATACAACCAGCAAGCAAAAGAAAACATGAACTCAGGAATTTGCCGTGGGAAACGTAGGGCGCATAATTCCAGTAGGAATTTTTCATCTAACCTGCAGGAGTTTGCTAACAAAACAAAACCAGGTCGATGCTTGTAGCAGCTATTTTGCACATTCAAAAGTTAGTGGGGTATGTTCGAAATAAACCGGTCCACTTCGGTAACAGAGTATGGATTACGTTGAATTACGTAGCGTAAGCATGGCTAACATAAATTGCGTCAAGAACCATCTACTGCGCTTGTAAACTTTGTAAATCAGTCTACATTGAAGTAAACTAACGCTATCTGAAACGCAGCCAGAAACTGCGTTCTTCGCAATGAACTGTATTTATTGAAACTGTGCGAGCAGTATCACAATTTGTCTCATTTATAGCGTTCTGATTAGAAAGTTATCATCATTATCATCTACCTGACTGGCATTGGTTGCCCAACGCTAACCTAAACAGTGTCTCTGACCACTGATCAGAAAATTACCTTCTACTATTTTCTCTTAGAAACATATAAACCAATAATTTCAAGTTTCCTACAGAAAAACATGTAACAAACGTATGTGTAGTAAAGGGAAGCCACTGCAGACAGAGTGAAAGTCTTTATTCTACGCTCCTTGCGTTATAAGCTCATTCAGTGTGACGCAGTATACGCAAGTGTGTATAGTGGAAGGCATTTTCTGCTCTGGGTGTCCAAAAACCGATATATTGATCGGTAAATAAATATTATTAACTTCCTCGGTGTCTTTAAAGTTTCAGAAAGGCAATAATATCATCCTAATACATTAAGTTTAATGCAAACGTTATTTTTAATATATTAAAAATTCACTGTACTTTCATTTCTTTTTTATCTGTTTTACTATATATTTGTTTCGAAGACCAGGTTCCGAATCCGGTTTAAATGGACGGTTCCGGTTGCTGGTTCCGGTTCCGGTAAATTTCAGTTCCGGTTATTCCCTGGTTTTAGATGTATTAGGCTATATGATAAGCGCCCAGAGATCATGAGCTTTCGACAAAACTAAACCATTTCGTAGCATGGTGAATCTTTTAGACGTATTTGGCTATAATAAGCGCCCAGAGATCATGGGCTTTCGGGGAAACTAAATCATTTTGTAGCATGATGAATGTTTTAACGTATTAGGCTATAATAAGCACACAGAGATCATGTGCTTTTGGGTAAACTAATTTCGTAGCATGATGAATGTTTAGACGTATTTGGCCTTAATAAGCGCCCATAGATCATGGGCTTTCGGTAAAACTAAACCATTTCGTAGCATGGTGAATATTTTAGACGTATTAGGTTATAATAAGCGCACAGAGATCATGGGCTTTGGGGTAAACTAAACCATTTCGTAGCATGATGAATGTTTTAGACGTATTAGGCTATAATAAGCGCCCAGAATTCATGGGCTTTCGGGAAAACTAAACCATTTCGTAGCATGATGAATGTTTTAGACGTATTAGGCTATAATAAGCGCACAGAGATCATGGGCTTTCGGGTAAATTAAACCATTTCGTAGCATGATGAATGTATGTTTAAATCTTTGTGATGTATGAACTACTGTTATTACTGTTTTGGTTGAAGCCACCGAATTTTCACATAGTCTACGGCTATATACTTTGAATAAGCCAGCTGTATGTGTTTCAGCAACCTATTGCGTCACGTATGTAGTCGTGCGGTAACGTTCGTTTGCTGTTTGTGAAAGTTTAAAAGTTAACTTCGTTAGGAAACGTGTGACTATTTAAGGCAAGCCTTGTGGATCGAAGTGTATTTTGGGACTCACAGCGTGTCAATTTACCACGTTAAAGCTGTTGTGAGAAAGTCTTTTTAATATGTTCTCTCGATATAACCGTTTTTGAAGCGTGTATTACATCGTTGTTCTTCTTCTTTTCGCAACTGATGAAAAAATGTTATTTAGTAGACATCCTCGACAAAGCCTGTTATTGTGGCATACTGCTCCGCCAAATGAAGTTCAGCTTGTGCATTCAACGTTTTTAATTTAATAGTGCGCAACTCACTGACTAACAAATTTGCTTATATGTCGCAGATTTATGGTGGCTATAAAGCGCTTTTTCACTGGTTATATGTATATCTAAATAGTGCTATATTCTCTGATGAAAAGGCCATTATGTAAACTATTCGTTCCGTTTTGGTCGTAAAAATCCGTCCTTTTTAATCTCAAATTGAACATTATGGACGACTGGGTTAATGATCAATTACATTCCTTGCTTGGATTGTCAGATCGCACAATTTCACGGTTTTTGATAGCGCTTGCTGGTAAATCGTCGTCGCCAGACGATTTTGTTACAAAAATCCGTGAAACGGATGCCGTCACCATCAACGATGATGTGTGTTTTTTTGCAAAAGATTTATGGAATAAGGTAAACTTTATTTTGGTTTTATAAACTTGTCCTAAACGTTTCCAAATATTATTAACCAAAACTGTTTTTGTCTTTCAACAGCTTTTTAGTCGATTCCGACTTTTTCCGGCCGTAAAAGTGGTGTGAATGCGCTCGGGTCGGGACACAAAGGGGCTTAGAAAATCATGTAATGTGTCTGCAAAAGGTGTTGATATCGAAGTCAAATTCTGCTCGTTTTCTAGAAGAAATAAGGCTCTGGAAGGCTTTATATATTGTTTCGCTACGTATCTCTGTCATGATGTTGGATTTGGGCCAAAAGAGGTTTTTAATGGGCTCAACAGACTTAAAATACACGAAAACGGCAATATCTTCAGGCCTTTCCACAGGACCAAAATTTTACCCAGGACACGAGCCGGAGCGCCTCGGCTGTAACCTGGGGCAATTTCCCCTAGATTAGCTGAGGGAAAGCGTACCCGCTCGGCTCGTGTCAACTGGGGGTTTATAGCTGCATTAATTCAATCTCTTCATGCAGTTATAACATCGTTGTTTTTTGACTGAAAATGCGGATTTGTTCAGGCCGTACATTATTTTTCAGAGGAAAATAGTCGAAACATGAGGAGTAGTATTGATTTTTGTTAGGACTATTTTTGGTGTGGCTTCAAAATACTTGGGGGTGCTGGGGGTTGATCCGGGGAAGCCAAAATTAACCTGAGAGAGCCGTCTCGAAATCGTGGGGAGATCTGAAATCCTGAGGTAAGGAGGTTCCCTGCAGCCGTTTGCGTTCTATCTATGTGGGTGTTTTTGGTCTGAGTTTGTTTGTATATCTATCTGTATTATGTTATGCTGCTATTTTATTTGTCTACGCTGCCGGGTTAAGTCAAAACGGGTTTTTAATGGGTCCATGGGTCTCAGAATAGACGAAACGGCAATATCTCCACAACCGTGTTAGCTGTGTGGGTGTTATAGGTCTCATTTTATCTTTTTTCCAGGGCAGTTTATCCTCTATGTAACTGCAAATGCTTTGTTGCTTTTTTAGTATTTACACTTCGGGGTTGGGTCTTAACGGGTCATTGAATGGGCCCACCATGAGACAAAATATACGAAAACGGCAATATCTCCGCAAGCGTTCGAGCTTTATTGATCTCTTGTAGAGTAATTTATCGTCTATGTACTTGAATATTGTAAGTCACTAAATGCGCAATAAACACGTATATCCTCTTAACTGTTCTAGCAAGATGGCTTATATTTGGTTTATTTTTTAAGTTGATGCTTAATATGTGTTCGTCTCTCTAAATGACAAATTAAACACCTAAATTCACAACCTTGGTGATAACACAAGTTACTAGTAACTAGTATACTTTGGTTTAGGAGTGTTCGCTTCACTCACCATGTTTGTCGAACGTAAATTATTTTATGGGATAATCCTTTGCACTTACAATCAAGGAAATGTAAGTGCAGACGCCGACTAAGACATGGTCGCACTCAACTTCATTTATACGCAGGCGGACACAATTTCGTCACGTCGCGGACGGCCGCAATTGCCTCCGTGTATTGAGCGCTTACTTTTGTCAGTGGCTGTAAATTAGTACTAGTTACTCGTATACTTTAGTTTAGGAGTGTTCGCTTCACTCACCACGTTTGTGGAAGGTAAATTATGTTATAGGATAATCCATTGCACTTACAATCAAGGAAATGTAAGTGCAGTCACCGACGAAAACGTGGTCGCACTCAACTTCATTTATTCAGGCGGATGCAATTTCGTCAGGTCGCGGACGGCCGCAATTGCCTCCGTGTATTGAGCGCATACTTTTGTCAGTGGCTGTAAATTAGTTTGCTGTATACTTAAAGTCATAGTACGGGACAGCAAAGTATACTTCCAACTGTACCGCACTATTTACGATAAAACTGAACTTCAGCCATGTAGTGTGGCTACAAAAGTGGAGCATGTTCCCTTAAAATATTGACTAGATATATTCCTATTTTATGCAGTTGAGCACAGTAATAAAATCAGATATTTCGAGAACCGTTCGCGGAAACTTAGGAACTATTCATTTGCAATTATTATTTGTCCATAACTGCGCTGGGATCTCCAGGCAGCAGGGAGTAACCGGAATTCCGGTTCCGGCGAAAATCGTGTTCCGGTTGCGGTTCCGGCAAAGGGCAAAAATCACACCGGAACCGGAATTCCGGTTTAAATATTTTGTTTGAAAATTTCCACGTTTTTTGCTTCATCCTGTAATCCAAACATATGTAATATATATTATACAATGATCAAGCTCCAATACGACCAGGCAAAAGAAAAGATTAACTAACCAATTTGCCGTGTGAAACGTAAGTAGGGCACATAATTTGAGCAGGAATTTTCATAATAACCTGCAGGAGTTTGTTAAATCAAAGCCAGGTCGATGCTTGTAGCAGCTATTTTACACATCCAGAAGTCTGTGCGATACGTTTGAATTAAACCGGTCCAACTCGGTAACAGAGTATGGTTTACGCAGAAGTACTTAGGATATGCTTGGCTAACATAAATTGCGTCAAGCACCCGCCAGTGCGCTTGTAAACTTTGTAAATCAGTCTAAATTGAAGTAAACCAACGTTATCTGTAACGCAGCTAGAAACTGTTTTCTTGGCAATGAACTGTATTTATTGAAACTGTGCGAGCAGCATCACAGTGTGTCTCATTTATAGCATTCTGATTAGAAAGTTATCATCATTATGATCTAACTGACGGGCACTGTTTGTCCAATGCTAGCCTAAACAGTGTCTCTGACCAGTGATCAGAAAATTACCTTCTATCTATTATTTTCTCTTAGAATCATATAAACCAATAATTTCAAGTTTCCTACAGAAGAACATGCAACAAACGTATGTGTACTAAAGGGGTGCGACTGGAGACAGAGCGAAAGTGTGTATTCTACGCTCCAAGCTTTGTAAGCACATTCGATTTGACGCAGTATACGCAATGGTGTATAGTGGAACTGGAAGACATTTTTTGCTCTGAATGTCCAAAACCGACACATTTGATCGATAAATAAACATTATTAGCTTCCTCGGTCTCTTTAAAGTTTCAGAAAGGCAATAATACCATCGCAATACATTAAGTTTAATGTAAAAGTTATTTTTAATGCTTTTTAAATCCACTATACCTTCATTTCTTCCATTATCTGTTTTACTATATATAAATTTCGAAGACCAGGTTCCGGATCCGGTTTAAATGGACGGTTCCGGTTGCTGATTCCGATTCCGGTAAATTTCGATTCCGGTTATTCCCTGGCAGGCAGGTATTTTGGACTTTTTTCAGGTGCCCACAGTTTAATCACACTAACTTATCTTTAATTTCTCTCCTGTTCATTCCCCCGACGTTATCAGCCAACGAGTTTACTGCATGGCTAAAATTGGTCAATTCCTCTCTGCAGAATTGAATCTGTATGAATTTGTTTAGTGTAGCCAAAAATTAATATGCGATATGTATACATTAAACCAACTATTTATAGCATTTACCCATTTTTCTAGTCCCTCCAGTTGAGTTGGGGTGTCAAGGTCATAATGAGGTAAACGGAATTCGTCGTACTCTAGATGGCCCCAGTTCGATACTTCAGTTCCCTCTGGCATGTTCGACGCAGGTTGGGAAATTCAGTGTATTGTGGTGTGTCCGGCATATTTTGTTTAACCAAACCAGAATACACAGTGTAGTAAATACTAGATATTTCGCTGGGACCGTTGAATTTCTGCCGTTTCTAAGTACTTCTGAAAATTGCAAACTAATTGTTTGGGTCATCCTTTTAAACCAAGTTTTCTTTAATGAATTGCCATCGTTACTGCACATATTCATGAAATGTGATAGAGATAATACGCTTTTCAAAATGCAATACAATCGTTTTGGGGTATTTCGAAACGACTGGAAATGAGTACAGATGACAATACAGCCGAGCATTCCAGTCAGACAATGCGGGGTGGGCTAAAAGCGTATTGTCTAGTAACCTAAATTTTTCAAATGTTGTGAACATCAACTCTACTTTGTCATACTATAATACACTACTGTGTGTCTCATTAGTGTCCATCTGTTTCGTCATAAGTTTAAGGCCTTTATAATTAAGACTGTGAATCGTTTATTTCCAGTATTTGCTATCATCGATCGAATTCAATTCTATTCATTAGCTTTAATAATCTTAAATGTATTATCTGTAAAATATTCCTCTTTAGATCCCGCGCAAAGTAGCTGAATCCAAGCCATCAAGGCGCGAAGAAAATCGTGCCAAAGAATTAGAGGCATTGGCGTTTCAACGCTTTAATCGATCATTCCAGCTTTTGCCCGACAATGACGATGCATTTGATGAGAGTCGAGATGAATCGCTCACTAGTAAACGGCAGGTCGGTGTGGAAACGCACCTCTTTTTAATTTCAGTCTTCTAAATTTCTGTTATATAACAGTTTCCGCTAACATACAATATAATTACGGCGTAACAAAAATACCGTGAATAGCTAATCTATCTAATAATGCATTATCAGTTTGGTGTTTTTGTAAAAGTGACTCAAGTTGTGTAGCATAATTTGGAAAATGCCTGTTCTGCGCGCAGTGCATAAAATAATAATGGTTGGATTTAGTGACCGGAAACGTCATCGGAATACCTGATTACGATTTCTTATCCGGATATTATGCATAACGTCAGGACATCTGAACATCCGGTTATGGCATACCATATTCTTGTCCATGACTAAACGAATTTTTATTTTCATGCAACAATAATGTTGAAATGCCGTTTGATAAATTTAGTATGATAGTACATGTTATATGATAAGCAGTGCTAATTTAAGTATACTGCGAACAGGTTTTTTTGCTTATATTTTACTAATTTTAATTTTTAGAAAAAACACCAGAAGAAGCGCGATAGCAAAAGCTTAGCGGAAGCGAAGTCTGCTAATGCATCGTCCGATTTGAGTAGCGATGACGACAGTCGGATCAAGTAAGTGTGCCTAAAAGTAAATGATACTGTTATTTGCTCAACTTTTCACACCCTCAAATATTATTTGGCAGCGCCTTTCACAAAAATGTTTCCTATTAGTTATTACATGTTTTCCTAGGATTTAGCTACGCTGGCACATGGTGTAGTTATTGCACCATAATATAATTTTGTCTGCAAATGCAGCACGTCTCGCTTTGCGTGGTCATACAGCAGCGATAGAGCGCGAAGTTGTAAGTACAAATATAGAAACCTTTACGCAACATTTTATGGCCACAAAAATCAATTCGTATAAAAGCAATTGGACAATATACTATGACTAATAAAAATGCCAAATTTACCGTTTGTTTCACATTTTTTACGAACAATGAATGTTTTTGATCGATACAATAATACTGCAGCAGCAGGTTTGAAATTAAAAAAAATGATGTCGTAGGCAACATCCACATGTTTGAAATAACCATTAGCTTTGTTTGATTGTAAGTTTTATTCAAATCAGGTTCTTGTTTTCAAGCTTTTTAAATGTTGGAGTGGTATTTCCGTGCTGTCGTAACTGGGAATTCAACTATTGGCTATTACGTCGTTCACGGGCCTAGCCAGGGTGGGATGTAGGGGGTTTTTAACCTTAAAAATTACCAATGATCCCCCCTTAGTAAAATATTTTCTCAGCTGGACTGGACTTTTCCTGTCGAAGCAGCCTAGAAATTGCTTTTTCAGTTTAAAAATCTAAAATTCGGCTCTGCGGGGCGAAAACACACCGGCTGAGAGAACCGAAGCGACATAAGATCTCGACCATTCCCCCTCCCCCGAAATTTTTTCCTAGCTACGCCCATGATGTCGTTCGTAGCGATATGGTGCCTATTGTGTGCCTACTTTAGCCCACTTTTGTGAGCAACAGTTGTTAACAGCTGTGGAAATTTTGCTGTTTTGCTACCAAATAGAGTGCTAATCATTCGATGTTCGCTCCAAAAATTTTATCACGCTATATATATTTGTTCGAGAGGTTTTTCGTCTAAAATTCGGTTCTGCGGGGCAAAAACACACCGGCTGGGAGGAATGAAGCGACATAAGATCTCGACCATTCCCCCTCCCCCAAAAGTTTTTCCTAGCTACGCCCATGATGTCGTTCGTAGGGATATGGTGTCTATTGTGCGCCTATTTTAGTGCAATTTTGTGAGCAACAGTTGTTAACAGCTGTGGAAGTTTTGCTGTTTTGCTGCCAAATAGAGTGCTAACCATTCGATGTTCGCTCCAAAAATTTTATCACGGTATATATTTGTTCGAGAGACTTTTGTTTGATATACGTTCATTCACAACGTAACAGTCATTTCTGACAACTACTGTAGTTTGAGTGCGTGTACGACATACAGGCAACCATCACCACATCCTTTAGAGTCGATTGGTTCCATCGCCTGCGCAACGGGTTCGACTGTACCATGATTTCAGCGCGTTTCTCCATTTATCCCTGTGTTGGATGTCCTCTTTTCGCAGACCCATCAATCGCATATCTTCTTCCACCACCTCTTCCCACTTCTTCTTGGGTCTTCCACGTGGTGCTATCCCTCGGAATTTGACTCCTGCGACCATTTTCGTTATTCCACTCGTCCTCCGCTGCACATGACCGTACCACCGTAGCCTTCGAATTTGCAGCTCTATTTCCAGCGGCATAAGGCCGAGTGTGGCTGCAACCTCCTCACTAGGTTTCCTGTCTTCCCATCGCACACCGGTCATCCACCGCATCATCTTTCTGTCGGTTGTGAGTAGAGGAGCGGCAGCTTCCTTCGTGAGTGCCCAACATTCGGGGGCATAAGCAAGCGCTGGCCGGATACACGCGTGGTATACCTTTCCGCGTACTTTGGCCGGCAGTCGCTTGTCAGTTAGCAAGCTGGCGAGCTCTTGCTATTTCATCCAAGCTGCCTGACTTCGAGCCCTGGCTTCTCGCTTAACATCGGCCCTATAGTCGACTGTGTCTCCAAGATATGTGAACCTGTCCACAATATCGAACTTTTTGTCGTCAACGTGGAGTTCAGTGTCAGGATGAGTACGATGTTAGTATTCCCGACATGTAAATTTGGCGTTTGAACGAGGGCGCGCTCTGAGACCGGAACATCGAAAGTGCACCCACTTTCCACAGCGATTGCACAGTAAGGCGTTTACAATGCGTACAAGGGAACCGTCATACCGACATACATGCAAAATGGAACTGATAAATTTTCTTAAGGTTAGATATTTGTATTACAGTAGAGAAGCTTCAACAGATCCCAAGTAAATGCAACTGCAATTTCAAAATAAATTATGTACTTTGGTGTTAAACATTTTTTGACAGCTACTGGTAGCAACTGCAATTCTGTAACGCCAAATGGCAAACTGCTTGAAATTACACAATGAAAATCGTCTGAACTTCTTCGCTCTACATAAGATGGGATATAGACTAAAGCAAAGATATGTTTGTCTTTAGAACCAATGGCAGCTAAATTTCGTGTGTTTTTGCACGGCAGTATCGGAAGAGGATCTAAATTGATAAAGATTGTAAAACCGCGTTTTCATTGCGCCAGATCCGATCTGATTCGATCTCAAGTACACAGCTTGCCTCCACAGAGAAGTAAAGGGGGCACAGGATTTTCGAGCTCCCCCAGATAATCCCCCCAGGTAAATTTTGGCTTCTTCCCAGGTCAATCCGCAGCACCCCAGGTATTTTGAGGTAACACAAAAAATGATCGTCCTAACAAAAAAACTGTTAAAACAAAACTCAGTACTACACCTTATATTTCGACTATTTATGACAGGTCGGGTTTTCGCCCCAGGTAAACCGAATTAAATACACCTGGTATTTTCAGTTCCCTCAGATTGATGCAAGGGCCCATCTCAAAGCTTCCCGGCCAAAATTTTGGTCCTGAGGAAAAGCCAGCACTGTATGTAGAGGACCGATCGATCGCCCGATTCATCCAGTAGAAAATGTACAATTTTATCAGATTCGGGTCGGATTCAGCGCCGTGAAAAATTTTTGGTCACGAAGTTTTTCGTTGGCGTTTTTGCTTTCTGTTCTTTATTGAACAATATTTATAAATAATATAAATATACGTAGTACTTACCGTCGAATAAATAAAAGTGCTCATTATTTAACGACATTGTTAGTCCTATTCGAACGTATTTGTTTAGGTTCCGTAAGCCTAAAAAACAAAAAGATAGGCGATCAGCGTCGGTTGAAGTTAAAAAAGAGCCGTCCAGTTCCGAGGATAGTGAGTCAGAAAGTGTCAAAGAAAAACGGATAGCTGATGATATAAAGGAGCGCGACGAACTCTCTGCTCGACTTAAGGCTAAAGATGCGAGCAAGCAACGAAATATTGCTGAGAAGCTGGAGCAGAAGGTGCGCAGACAAGGTTATACGGATTTTGAACGACGAAGTCAAGCTCAATAGTGGCTGGATAATAATAAATTAATCTATAGTAAAACAGTATGTATATATGTTTATGTCTGCTGTATTACTGACTTCACACATGTGCGGAGCTTAAATTTCAGATGACATCCATCGCGTCAGATTCTTCGTGGTGCTCTCACAAATTGCAACTTTATTTCTCGTGTGCATCATTTGCCGTCCTGTTACATATGAGATTGCAGTTCGCTACTCCACGAAATTTTATCTAAATATGACTCATTTACCTCAGTGATTTTGGCAGCCCTCATTTGTTCCTAGTTCACCACTAAATTTTGCATACTTAGTTGGGTTATTTGTGAAGGCAAATTGTATCCTGAATTTGTCAGTCACTAAGGTATGGCTATACGCTCGAATCGATAGCTTGTTTGTGTTTCACGTTTAGTAAGACCTTGTGTAATAAATTAGCCTGTTAACGCTACGTAGCTGAACAGAATATTTCTTTGACGTCTATTCAAACCGCGGTTTATTTATCTTCGTAAATACGCAAATATAGAATACAGATACCGACGCGGTTGTGCTCTAAATCTCTTTGTACAGTGACATTTCTATAAAATTTAATTATAAAGTATACCTATACGCAGAATTTCATCTACGGTAACTGTACATTTATTACAACCGCAGGGCTACAAAGAAGCAGCAAAGCGGCTGCGTCTTGAAACCGAAGATCGACGTAAAGTTGTTCCAAAACTGCGGATCGAATCACGACGTCAGTATTTGAAGAAACGTACCGAAGATAAACTCGACGAGTTATCAGGCGATATCGCTGACGAGGAACGGTTGTTTTCTAACGTCAAGTAGGAAGATTTCGTTTGGCAATATTAAGAATAATTGGATTTTGTAACCGTAACGGGCTTCCTGTGGGCCTCCGAAAATAGGGGTTAAACTTGAGGAAAATCAAGGGTCAAAGCCCTTCCCCCTCGGAAGGGGGGAGGGATCAATTAGAGGTCAAAATTGTTTTCTTTTATTTTTTTGCATGTTACTTTTTCAGATGATAGAATTTTCCACCAATGCATAAAATATTTATATATTTTTGTGTTGGGGCAATCTCAAAACCGTGATATATATTGTGTTTGGCGAAAATTTTTAAATTTAATATACCGTTTTCTGTTGAAAACGTGGGATTTTTGTGGTCCAAAAATTTTTAAGGGGTCAAAATCGGAAAAAGTAAGGGTAGCGTTTAAGGAGGGAGTAGAGATCTCCAATAGGGGTCAAAATCTCGTCGAGTGGGGTCAGCCAACCTTCCCCCATACCAGAAGCCCGTAGTATTAACATCCATTACTAATAATCCCGCTGGCGGTCTTCTGTACCAAAGTTAATGAATAAGTTGAGCGATGTGACGCAATGTTAGGTTAACGTAAAATTATTGCTCCATTATACACATTTTGGCCCATATCGTGCTTAGTGCTCGGATATTATGGTTAAAAAAGCAGCATATTGCGGAGTTCGGCGGTACCAGCCCAAACGACTTAGACTTAGTGTAAGGGTTAACATAATAAGGACCTTAGCTGAGACTAAGCCTCAGCATATCGAGGACCGTACAGCCGGGATTATAGCTTATACTTACGCCTGACCCACATTTCAATCATATTTATCAAGCCCATAGTGATGTTCATAATCTCCGAGTCTAATAAAATATCTATGTTTCTATTGTGTTTTATAGGTATTTCCTGCTGTGGTGGAACAAGTGACTGTTATTAGATAGCTATGGGCTTTTTTGCAGGCGAGACATATGCTATCTGTTTTTTGTAAACCATAATTATTCAACGATGATCATGTCTGATGACATAACCAGTGCTTTATTTCATGCTTACGGCTTTCGAGTTTTGTTTGATATGCGTTTGTACAGGAAGTTATTCTTCAGTCTACAGTTATACTCGCAATTTAGAAGTACTCCTTTTAATGCTCTATCTCTGTGCATAATACAGTTCTGGCTGCATTCGAACTAAACTTTCTTATGTAAATCACATTGTAGTCCAACCATTTGAGTACATATTCGATTTATGAATCGACAAGGCGACGATTTTTATACACGAAATATGTTAATCGTTCTGTTCAACAAATGCAAGCAGAAGTGTCGTTAGAATATTGTCCAGCTACTTAACGTCATTGTGCAACCAAATTTTAAATTTACATCATTTAATACAATTGAGACATATAAAAATCAGCATATCACTCATGATCTACCACGTTGTTAAAATTTGCAAGCAAGATGCCAAATGGATCTAAAATAGACCAATATACGTACAGAAGGTAACAATGATAATGGTTTGTCACATATATTTTCGGCTTAATAATACTAATTTTAAGCGATAGTACTACCACATAGAAAATAAATCGAGTTCGCCTCTGTGAGTTATGGTATATAAGCCATATTTTATAGGCAACATGAAATCTTGTGGTGAATAAATATCTTTGATAGGTAGGAGGGCAAAGTTTCCATTTTTATGAACAACTAGCACACAGTTTCCAGTATGTTATGTGAGTAAACGTTTGACGTGTGCGTTTAAGGTCATTTTTCTGCAGAAATTGTGAAAGTCTTTTCGTTGAAAGTAACAATTATTATTTTAAGGTCACATGTAGTTATTGTCGGAATTTTCAAATAATTTGCAAAGCGCGCTTCAAGTAATGTGTTACTTACTGGAGACACATGTGTTCTTTCAGGTTTAGTCCTGTAATAATATCTTTACCCTGAGTTGAAACAATCTGAGCATAACCTGGTCATTGTTGTAGTATGTATGACAGGGCTATTATGAGACATATTCAAAGAAGGAGTTCACGTGTGGAGCAAAAATAAGTGAACATTGTATATAGAAATCCTAGAATTATTGCTGTTTATTACCGCTCTAGGCTTACGAAGGCTGAAAATGCTGAAATACAATATAAACGGAAAGTGCTGAATCTAGCAAAAGAGTATAAAAGCGCCGGCGAAATTGAAAAGGTGCAAAGATATCATATGCCACAAGATATCGACGATAAAGTAAGTATTTTTCCGGAAACACTCTTTGCGTATCCTTCCACCTGTGTATATCCTTCAGCATGCATAACTGAAATCTGTTAGCTTCTCCGAGTAATAAAGGGAGGAGGTGGATAGATACATAGATCTTCTCCAGGTACCCCCAAGTTTGTGCCCCACCCCAGTTCCCCAATTCCTTTTCTGTGTGGCTGAAATCAATTTCATTTTCTTTGTTCGCCTAAAAATATGCTTATTTTTCACTACTTCAGCAAAAAATCACCAAATGTTTCCCTTCGGCGTCAAAAATAGATTTAATTTTCGCTTAGTTCACGTAGTCGGATAAGCTATGAGATAATTATTATCAGGTAGTGGTAGTAATAGCAGGATTCCACATATCAATATTTGTTAGTTAATAAACAACATATATTTGACGTTTTCTGACAGTTATAGCATTATACTACTTTATTGCGTTACAGTATTTAAGTCCTCCAGTTCAACTGAACTCACAGGTGAATGGAGAATTTCCGTTCTGATCCGGGGAGATCACCAGCTCATGGCCACACCTATATTTTTTGTAGTTTGGATGAGTCTGGTCTTTTTATATTATTGAGATTTTGATCCGGCGGGACTCTGGCATTGGTGGCTCTTGGGGTCAAGTCTAACCACGAGTTATGGGGTAGGAAGTTTAACAGGAATGGGGGTGTAGCGATCGGGTTTTCCTCAAATAGCGATTAATTTGAAAAATTCGTTTTTCTCTGTCTGTTCGTCGCATACGTAAGTTTTTACCATATTGACGGGATTCTGCAAATTTTTTGATTCGATGCGTAGAATTGGAGACTAATTTTTGCCATAATACTTTACGTTACAACACTTACCAGAGGGTTCGGATCGAATAAAAGTCATCCTCTCATCGAGAGTTAAAATATTCGGTTATGTATTTTTGTCAGAGCAGCCGTTTTGGAGCCAAATTTTAAATATAACCCTATAAAATAAAGTGTTCAAAATTTTAACAAGGCGAGCTTTTTGATTATTGGGATGAACGATAAAATTATATATAGAACCCGGTAAACACGTTGGTTTCACTGTTGTAACCCCATATTGGGTGGGTTATTAACCCTGCGGGACGGTACAGGCGGAAAATTTGGTAAATTTTGGCATCAAAAATAGTCATATTTTGTCACATATACATGTATGTAGCTCAAGACTGTGTCCATGGGTTTTTGTTGTTTTTGAACGTCTGCTTCTTGTTACGATAAAAGCAATTGTATTTTGCGCGGTATGCATCAAATAAGGCAAATGACGGGGTCCTACAGTGTAAAGATCACCCTTCAAACTATATTTTTTTATATTTGTGAGAGTAAGTTGTTCGGTTTCGATATGTGACTAAAATGACTATAGTCTTGCCGGTGTAGAATTGCCATTGTAAGAGTTTAAATGGCTTCAGGTAATTAGGAACAACGAAGTGGTCGTTAAGCTCAAAGTAGCCATACTCTCTCCGTTTCATTTCACCTTACGAGTTACTAGTGTATATGTATATTATATGTATTAATTAACATTTATGTGTCGTTTTATATACATTGTATGCGTCAGTATTACTGCATTCTTCGACTGAGATCGCCGGCCTTTGCAAAATGTGGAAAAATTTTGTTGGACATTTATGTAAAACAGACATAATTTTAGAAACTCTGATCTCGATTCGTAATGCCATTGTCAATAAATTTGAACAAACTCTAAAGTTATCTTTTTCTAAAGTGATCTAATGTTGAGCAAACACATTTTGCGTAGGCAGGTTTATATAATGCTGGGGCATTTTTTATTTATCGTTGTAGTCTACAGCTAAAACATTAATTTGTTAGTCTTTTCTTACAGTGCTCATATAAAATAAACAACGAAATCTGAACGCGAAGCCGGGTTTCTCACTTTTCGCGCTTTTATTTTTGTAGCATAGATAATTTTTGGTTTCGTTGGATAAAGTAGATAATAGCGTTGACCGATGCTACTCCTGTTTGCCGCCAGGAAATAAACAACCTTAGACTTGCTTCAATGTGTTGAGTTTTATGCTGATAGACAGTTTAGTTTCGTGCGTGGTTTCGTTCCATTTTCAAGAGGCGTCAAATGTTGCCACCGAAAAATTTTTGTGACCCACAGTTGTGGTTATACAAGTTTTGATCCTCTGTTTTTAGGGGGAATGGTAGCGGCAAGCCGAATGAGTCTTTTCGGTTATACCCTCGACCGACCAGCCGTAAAATCGTCAATTTTTAAGGATCCAGTTATTTTGGTATTATTCTTCTTAGTTATCGAGACGGGTCAGAACCATATTAATGAAAATTTTTGGGTAAGTAATGACCTTGATACCGATATTGACTATGTCTTGATAATGCATACTTTTATGTACCGTTCAAAACCCAGTGACCAGCTGAGTAGAAATATTCAAAATGAGCTGAATAGGTTCATGAGTTACGCAGAGGCTTAAGGCTTAGACACTAGTTTTACATAAATAGGCATGACTGGTTAATCTATGAACATAATAGACTGATTTTGGCGTCGTTCGACTGCATTGCTGTTGGAATGACATAAAATTAGACGTTGAGAAAAACGTTTTCGTACCAACGGCGGCTGGTTATTGGTAACCTAAAAATCGAAAAAATTGTGATAATCTGATGCCTGGCTGCATTATGAGCTGATTCGAATGGTTACAAAATAACAGCTATGTAATACTTATTTGAAATTGACAATTTTCCGTCTGGCGAGGCGTATAGTGATTTAAATTGAAATGTAATTTCGCTACAATCACTGAGCTTACTGTCATTGCGGCAAGGCTCACATTCAGTTTTTATGATCTTGTCCGCTATGTGAATAACCACTGTTAAGTGAATATCCATTCACGGCAAATATTTATGCTCACAATATTTAGCATACCCTTACGCTTAACATAAATCTAGCGTAATTATGCTTAATTTAAGTATAATAATTATGCTTATTGCAAACTGTTAGCAAAATTTGATGCTTAATATTAAATGCTAACTGACATAAAATCCTAACTATGCTAAACATGTTAAATATCAAAAACAAAGGTGAAAAATCTACTTAATATTTAGCAATGTTATGCTTAAATTTTTAGATTTTAAACATAATTTTTTAGACCTTAAGCGTAATTTACGTTAAATATTTTATTTCCTCGTAGCATAATTATGTTAAATATTTAGCATAATTATAGCAATTAAGTATCATAAGTTCCTGCTTAATATTTAACAAAGCTTAATGACTACAAGATATTTAGTATAGTTATGCTTCAAAATTGCATAATATCGCTAAAATGACATCATGTATAGCATAACCATATTGAGTGTACTAAGAGCTACAACCGGGCCAGTTGCATCATTAGTGATAACAGTCAGAATTATGTGGTGGCGTACAAGTACGTTTTTATCTGTTGGGAACGTAAGTTTGCAAACAAAATTTCAACATAATTTTTATGTTTTTTATGATCAAATATTCTGTCATTTATTAGTAATATTACTTGTCTTTCTCGTCGTCTTCTGTTGGTTCGCTACAACTTAACGGATCTCCAGCCTCAGCTTTGTCAAGGGGTTTTTCTTTCGCCGGTGCTACATCTATTTCTTTGACTGTAATACTTTGGTGTAATCCCGTCGCAGTAGCATCAGCAGATACTGTTTTATCGTTATCAGTAATTATTGATGGTTGCGACTGTGTCAGCTGAGATTTACTAGCTGCCTCTCCAGTTGATTCCGGTAGGTGCTTATCTGACTTTTCTTTTTGCTTTGCTTGACGTCGTTCACGGCGCTCTTGGGCAAGGGTTCGGACCGGTCGGAAAAGCGGAATTATTGAAGTCAAGTTCTCCTGACTGATTGGCTTTACCTATATATTTAGTATTAAGCAAAATATATTTTATATTAGCGATAATGTTGGTTATGAGCAGGTTGTCAATAATATTCATATTTGGTTTGAGCTTCTTAGAGTTTAAATACTGTTATGAATTTTGCCATGAAGAAGTGTAACATTAATACACTGTAATATTTTGTTGCATCATTAAAGAAGAATTACTTTTTCGGTAGGCTTAGTTCCAAAAACTCAATTGAATTTTTGTGTGAATTTTGCCAATATGTGGTTGAACGTGGTTATAATCTTTTTAACAAGGTGGTAGAAAGGTAGTCTCTTCTCGTCCTATGTATGTAACCTTGTGAAATAACGATGACAGAACCCACAATTTATTGTATTTTGAGTAGTTGTGAGTGGAACAAGCATGGTGAAGAATGCTCACTGGAGAGAGTGGTAAATTTTGACGGTGTCGGTTTCTGTTTTTTGGGATGACACGCATAACTCAACTTCCGCAGGGCGAATTGATTCGCGCAGTAGCTCATTTGGAAGTGAGAGATCTCTATTTGTACTCTTTTAGGCATGAAGCCCGATTATTCCAACATGTTTTCACCGTTCGTAAATGCGTGCCAAAGGGGCTCGGTTTGGTCCCGATGGGTTCCAAAAAATTACGTTACTTATTGTAACTCGACAAAGGTATAATAATATCTGACTCAAATTTGGTCTCGTTTTGTAGAGCAAATAAGTCTCTATAAGACTGTTTATAATGCTTTGCTACACAGTTGTCTTAGGATGTAGGGTTTGGGTCAAAAAGTATTCTAAAAAGGGCCCATGAAACTCAAAATACACGAAAATGGTAATATATCCACAAGATGTATGTGTGTTTTGATGTCATTTTGTAGAGCAATTAATTTTCTATGTAGCTGCAAATACTGTGCTGCCATTGTCACTATTTATACTGTAGGGTTGGGTCAAAAAGAGTTTTTCAATGGGCCCATAGGACCCAAAATATACGAAAACGGTAATATCTCCGCAACTGCTCTAGTTATGTATATAGGTGTTTTAGTCTCATTTTGTAGAGCTATAATTCATAATTCATACTCTATGTAGCTGTAAATAGGGCGCTGCTATTGCCATTATTTACGCTGAAATTACGGGTTTTTTCAAACCTGGTATTCCATGGGCCCATGGTACCCTACATATACGGAAATGATTATTATATCCACTATCGGTCGAGCTATATATAGGTGTTTTTAGTCTAATTTACAGAGCAAAATTCATTGTTTTCTCCATTCTATAAAACTTTAACAAGGCTGTATGATGAACCTGGTCCCACTTGTTCGGATTTGGGTGCGCCGAATTTTGCCAGCAGGCTTGAACTGGGGGTCATAATTTATTTTTTCAGCGAAATCTGCTAAAATTGTTAAAAATTAGGCTTAGACGTGGTTCAAAAACGTCTTTATTGAGGTTAAAAGCAACTTTTCATTAAATTTTTTGCTGATATTAGTCAAATTTTTTACTTCGGAAAAAGATTTTGTAAAAAAATTTGGCAATTTTTTATGTCATCTGGAGGTGTTTTTACCGGGAGGAGCTGAATTTTGCCAGGGACCCCAGCCGGGGCGCGCCCGTTTTTTGCCAGGGGCCCCACCACCGCCTCTCCCCACTTTGGAGAAGACAGTTGATTTTGTAACCGAATGCTCAATATAGCTGTGTACATATCTGTAAATACAGGTTATTTTTGGTCTTGAGGTCTCCCTGCTAAACTTTTTTAAGATACGTGTAAGTATATTTGGTAGGACTAATGCAAAAGCCATGCAGCAGCATTTGTACAACCGAACACTTGATAACATGTATTACCCTGAAAAACCAAAACTTAGAACTCGGTGGTTATTACTAAGTAGTCGGTAGTGGAACTACATTTGTGAGGGGAGCAAGGGCTGTGGCATTACGAATGTACTCAATTTTATATTCTTCAAATAACTACATTGCATAGGGCTTTATCATTGGTAAAAATATATTTGAATTCTTCGACCCAAAAAACCCTATAATGGTTTGATCGAAACGATTCTATTTCAATAAATAACACAAATATTGCAAAATTATCTATTTTAGCTGGATAAGCTTAACTAATTAGCTAATTACTAATTAACCACTCAAAATTTTTAATCCCAAAAATCAGGTGCACACTCTGACATGATAGGCTTTCAAACAAAAAAAGTTTTTTAAAATCGGTTCGGTGGTTCTTGAGATCCATGAAAGACGAACGGACATCGACTTTTTGCTCCCAGACAGAAAATAACTAGTCGGTAGTGGAACTACATTTGTGAGCGGAGCTTGGGCTGTGGCATTACGAATGTACTCAATTTTGTGTTCTTGTAACTACATTGCATAGGGCTTTATCATTGGTAAAATATTATATTTCAAATTCTTCGACCCAAAAACCTATAATGGTTTGATCGAAACGATTCTATTTCAATAAATAACACAAATATTGCAAAATTCTCTATTTTAGCTGGATAAGCTTAACTAATTAGCTAATTACTAATTAACCACTCAAAATTTTTTAATCCCAAATATCAGGTGCACACTCTGACATGATAGGCTTTCAAACAAAAAAATTTTTAAATCGGTTCAGTGGTTCTTGAGATCCATGAAAGACGAACGGACATCGACTTTTTTGCTCCCAGCCAGAAAATAACGCTTCGCCTCGCTCCGCTCAATAAAGTATTTGAAAATGAAAATGCCCGCTATAAACAGCGGGATGATGCCGATCTCTATTTCCCCAAGTTTTCGGCCCGTACGAGGTCCAGAGTAATAACTGGAGCCACGAGTGGCGTCCTCTCAGTCGGCCATGTGGGCACGTATGCTACTCCATTTACCGACTCTGGAGCAATGGAAAGATTAGTCATCCTGCCCCGGGTTCGAACACACGACCTATTAGTCGATAGTACACGGCTCTCTCGATTGAGCCACCGCGCTTTAATAAATAATTTAGCAGAAATAATTGCTAGTTATTAATTATTTATTAATTAGTAGTTGAAACGGAGCTAGCGGAGTTTCCACTGAGAGCAGTAGGTGGAAATCATGAAAATTTCTTTATTGTTTGCCGATGTCATTCCTAACTCATTTTCGGGTGAATGGATTTCGACAACATTTTTGTTCGATAGCAAAAGTGACGAAGACGACTCGTAGGTTCAACGCGAACAGCGCCTACCCCGTCTTCCTAGTCAAAATGGAAAAAGCAGGGTTTTTCAGGGTTCTTTGCCACATCTTCCCATACGCGTGGCAGTCTTTCGCAGCTCATATCTCGCGACACAGGCTTCGCACGAAAAAATGGAGACGACCAGAATCAACTCATCGAGATCTACAATTTTGCTGACTATAACTTGTTTTCTGGAAACATTTCCTGGGCCCCTTGTAGGCCCGAATATGGGTCGTCGACCCTTTGCCAGAAATAGCGATTTTTCAAATTTTGCCGTGTTATTGCTTGTTTTTACCTTACAATAAGTGTATATTACGTTATCAAGCATGTTTGATACGAAGGTTTTTCTATCTAAAGTCCAACTTGACTATATTATAACTTTTCTTGGTGTTTCAAGGGTTGTTTGGTCGACGAACCCGATTTCCAAAATGTAGTGCGTTTTCATATTTGTCTGATTGTGTATTGCGTGCAGGGCATCAAAGATGGTCTATATGTAGGTATTTCTTAAGGCTAAATACAATGATTTGGTTATATAGTGTCCGAGGTGCATATTTTCACGACTTTTCAATGGGCTGAGGATCAATGAACCCGATTCCCAGAATATACTGTCTACAGTTGTTTGGCTACATATTGCGTACAGGTCATCAAGAATTGTCTATATCAGTTTATTGGCAAGCTGAATACGATGGTTTGTTTATCGAAAGCGTAGCACGAGTGTCTAAGTCATTTTCAGACGTTTCCATTGGGTTTAGGTTCAATGAACCGAATGATTCCCAGAATATACTGTTTACAGTTGTTTGGCTACGTATTGCGTACAGGTCATCAAGAATTGTCTATTAAGTTCATTGGCAAGCTGAATACGATGGTTTGGTTATCGAAAGCACAGCACGAGTGTCTAGTCATTTTCAGACGTTTCCATTGGGTTTAGGTTCAATGAACCGATTTCCAGAAAATAGTCGGTCTGCAGTAGTTTGGTTCATGGCATCAAAAATAGTCTATATAGAGTTTTTTCGGTACGATGAATAAAAAGATTTTGCTATTTAGAGTCCAGTGAGGGTATTTCTTGCCTTATCATGGGTTTTCAATGGGTTTAGGGTCGGTGAATCAGACTTCCACAACATAGCTTGTATTCAGTTATTTGGTTATCCATTGCGTACAGGTCACCAAGAATTGACTATATAGGTTTTCCGCAGGGAATAACTGGAACCAACAACCGGAACCGGAATCTGGTTTTCGGAACTTATATATTGTAAAACAGATGAAGGAAGAAATGAAGGTATAGTGGATTTTAAATGTATTAATAATAACTTTTATGTTAAACTTAATGTATTGCGATGTCATTATTGCCTTTCTGAAACTTTAAATATGCTGAGGAAGCTAATAATGTTTATTTATCGATCAATATGTTGGTTTTTGGACACACAGAGCAAAAAATGTCTTCCACTATACGCCCTTGCGTATAGTCCGTCAATTTCAATGCGCATACAACGCATGGAGCGTACAGTAAACACTTTCGCCTCCCTTTACTACACACACGTTTGTTACGTGTTGTTCTGTAGAAAACTTGAAATTATTGGTTTGTATGGTTGTAAGTGAAAATAATAGAAGGTAATTTTTAATAAGTGGTCAGAGACATTGTTTCGGCTATTGTTGGGCAAACAGTGTCCGTCAGTTAGATCATAATGATAACTTTCTAACAGGATGCTATAAATGAGACAAACTATGATACTGCTCGCATAGTTCAAAAATGCAGTTCATTGCCAAGAAAGCTGTTTCTGGCTGCGTTGTAGATAACGTTCCTTACATCATTGTAGACTGATTTACAAAGTTTACAAGTACACTGGCTGGTGCTTTACGCAATTTATGTTAGCCAAGCTTACGTTAAGTACTTCTGCGTAATCCATACTCTGTTGGACCGGCTTAATTCGAACATGACCCGCAGACTTCTGAATGTGTAAAATAGCTGCTACAATCTTCGACCTGGCTTTGTTTTGTTAACAAAGTCCTGCAGGTTAAGATGAAAGATTCCTATGGAAAATTTCAAACAAAATTTTTAAACCGAAATTCCGGTTCCGGTATGGTTTTTGCCCTTTGCCGGAATCGCAACCGGAACACGATTTTCGCTGGAACCGGAATTCCGGTAACTCCCTGGTTTTCCGGTAACTCCCTGGTTTTCCGGTAGGCTGAGTAAAATGGTTTGGCTATCTAGAGACTAGCACAAATACTTCATGCGTTGTCAGCTGTTTTTGATGCGTTTAGGGTCGACGAAGTTTTAGGGTTTTCAATGGACTCAAGGTTCAAGAGGTTTTAGGATGGTATATTCATCAAACATAGTCTGTTACAGGTGATTAAACAAAATAACTTAAAAATGAAACCACACTCCCGAGCTTCACCGTCGCTTGCGAGTTAATAGCTTCGTACAAATAATAATACAACACCGCCTACCGAGTGTTGAGCATGACCGGCTTCATCCCAATGAATAACGAGCAGCCGGTGCTTTAACGCATCGGGATCGATCGACGGGTCAGTGCTTCGATGCTCAACATCGTAGGACGTTTGCTCGGTATTCAGTTTCGACGGAACCGTGGCTGCCACAGCGGGTTCGCTAGTAAAATAAGTGTAAATTCTTACTTTTAGCGATGGCGGTATGTATATTGAAGATTTGTCCATAATTTAGATTAATTTGAGTGTTTAAAATGTGTACGTCAATCGTCATGGAGGCTATAAAACGTTATTTGGGTTCTGCACAAGACATAGTACTGATGGGAACAGTTATATATACATTTATAGGCAACGAGACCTGACAAATAATACATCATGCTTAATGCATTTTACTTGTAGTTTAACTGGTTTTCAAACAGCTCAGAATACATGAAGCTTCATCAGTCATTTTTCATTTAGTCAACTCATTTTGAATCAAGAAACGTTTACCATAAATGATTTTGCGTTACGGGATATCGTTCATAATAGCGATTAAGTAGCTGTCTAGTGGTAATTGTCGAGATTGGATGTTTTTAGAAATTTTTTTGCTAGAATTATTTAGATTTTCTGGTGGGTGTCTTGACTGGACATTAGTCGTGTATCGTTGAAATGGTTCTATTTATATAATTTAATTTAGGTCAGTTAGATTGGTTGGTCGCTTTGTACTATGCTGTAGCGGTAATTTCTAAAAGAGTTTTCAGATAGTGCGCTATAGTATCTAATTTAACGCTATTCAGGTTATTTAATATAGTATAAATTTTTCGCTGGGACGATTGGGTTTCCAATACCCTGATGCTTCAGAAAATGATTGTTAGATACTACAACGTTCTATGTACAACAGGATGGGTTGTCCCAAGAAATTTACTGTGTACTCTCGACAAATCATTGTTCGACTGTACTTGTTATGCTGATTGATGTGTCGTATAGGGAATCTGCTACTTTTATTGATCCGAGAAAAGCAATGAGTTGAAATGAATATGAAAAGCTAGTTACAAGCGAAATTCGCATGATTTTAACCAGAAATGTGCTTTTCATATGCGGTTGTGGAAAGACCATTTATACTACCGCCGTTAAAATACTGTAAAAAACATAATCCGTACAGTCGATAACCGCATAATTCACACAGTTTGGGCGTTAAAATAGTGGATTTTGGGCCATATTATACCATATAAAGAAGCATTCATCGAGTAAAATATAGCTATATAAGCCAAAATATAACTACGCTGTGAAATATACCGCGTCTCCAATCAAACTGCTGTAAACAAATATATACCTCTCTATATCAACATTTGGTTTTATTTTGGGTTAAAGCAACGGTTTTAAGTATCATTCATTATTTGGACGCTTTAATAGAGCGGGAAGAATATAGGGATGATATGTGAGTTGTTCCGGGATGTGCAAATTTGAACCAGGTATATTATTTAGTCGTTATAAAGTTTGTAACAAAAACTTTAGTTTAGTTTTCTGAAATTGTTTTCGTTGGACAGGAAATAGTTTCTGTCTCACTTCACTGTGTACTCCTAGTGTATTTCTCTAACTCCAAAGTTTCAGAATTAAATGTAGCCACCAAATTTTTGAAAATGCCACAGATACATATGTAATGTTTACAATTACATACCTATTGGCAGTGGCGTAGCCAGACATTTTGATTGGGGTGAGGGCGCGGACCAAATTTTTTGCAAGGTTGTTTTTGTCGGTAGTTTTTGTATATCAGTGTAAAGCGCTCATTTTTATTGCATTAAAATAACCGCGCGAGATTTTTTCCCGGTGTTTTCTTTTTGGAAACCACAGGTGTCTTCAAATTACATCCAGTCTGAAAAATCCAAACATAATACGGGAGAATTTACCAAAATTTTTACCGGTTCCGTTGGATTGGGGAAAGGGGCGTGGCTTGTTAAAACATGAGCTCGCACTCTTCAAGTGTCCTGCGGCATCGGCAGACGAGTTCCTTGAGCAATTTCGAAAATGGAAGCAGGAACACGAGCTGTCTTTGAACGGATGTAAAGGCTATTTCGTCTTGTTGTCGTCCCTCCAACCAGAACCTGCCCTGAGAGGGCCTTCTCTTGCCTACGGCGTTAACAACGTGGCTGCGAAGCACAATGTCCGAATCGAGACTAAATCATTTCGTATTGCAGCACATCCTAGAGAGATTGCTCGGAGCATTGACCTGAGTGACCCGTGTAAAGATTTTATCTTCAAGGAAAACCGCGTAAAACTTTTTGGCAACTTCAGCTGAACTGATGCCTTATTTTGATTTTGTTTGGTAAAAAAATATTCCTGTAGTTATAATTTAATGCTTACAGTCTTTGCTCCTATTTCTTGTACAGTCTTATTTTTTGTAAAATTTTCATATGTTTTAGTAGTTGGTTCCCAACGCGAAAAATGCATAGAACGGAATGAAGTTTTATAAACGGATATAAATTTCAATAACAACCCAGGTTTTAGTGGAAAATTTGTAAAAATGTTGGCTGATGACAGATAGTTGGTCCCCCTCACTTTTACGGAACGCGGTGCGCCCCTGGTAATAGATACCAAAGCCAAATTGTGTGACCAGCTCCGATTATTCGTAGTCCCTGCTTTACCCGATTCTAGTTTGTGCTCATGAACACTGTATCGTACTATTAATGCAACGACAAAAACCAAAAAGGTTGTATTATAAATAGAAACATATTTAGCTTTTATCTAAAATTGTAGTTTGTAAATGTATAAAATTTAATTTTATGCAAGCCGCTGGGGCTACTTACGCTATTATTGATCCATTTTTCACAACTGTCAATGGTTCAGTAACGCTAAGGAACATTTGTTGTGACCGTACTGATAGACCTTTCAGTTTCTGAAAATAGTATATAATCATTGTAGATAAGGTCTAATTAACCATTCGTTGTTTGGTGACCTATCAAATTGAAAGAGAACATTCAGTGATATAGTACTTCAGAAAACTAAACTCTATTAAAGATGGAATTCGGGTCGAATTTTCCAGCCCGATCCGACCCGACTTTGTTTCTTTTTTAAATCGCATATAATATATATTGCACAAAATCTAAGAATCATAGTTCAATGGAAGTCTTCATTTACATAGGTTGTTTTATCGCTCCGCCTATTTTTTCTGTTGGTAGTAATAA
Source organism: Trileptium ribeirensis (assembly GCA_030248225.1). NCBI lineage: Eukaryota > Metazoa > Nematoda > Enoplea > Enoplida > Thoracostomopsidae > Trileptium > Trileptium ribeirensis. The sequence continues at coordinate 103,895 of JASANE010018604.1, read as the reverse complement.
CTATTTTTGGTTATCGGACACTTCGCAACCCTCGCCGTGTCGAAAATGTTTGATTTATAATCCAACTAGAAATTAATGACATGGAATACAGATAATTAAGAATCGCAAGCGAAACGAATAAGAGCACCGCAAGCTATTTCGGCCCTTCTCTGATTTTTCCCCTCAGCCCAATCAGGGCCATTAAAACTATATAATCCAAATTTCCAAATCCAAAAACTATGTAATTAATAATGAAATTTGATGAATTAACAACGTAATATAAAACGCTACAAATACATGAGATTTTTAGAGGATATAAGTTCTGTCCCAATCGAAGGCACAGCATGACTCCAAGACACAACGAGTAAAAATGTCAAAACGCATCCACCCGCTAATGAGTTATGAGAAGTAAAAAACTGCAGTTTTTCGAAGAAAGTCGCACATCGTTAGCAAATTAGTTGTCGAACCGAATCACCTTACCACAACACTCATAGTAAACGCATTGATTAACTGAAGCGTTGTTCAGTGTTGATTATTAATCATAAAAATATCAGTTTGTTTAATTCGAAAGCGTGTGAAAATAAAAGAGTCAACATTGTTTTAAATATAATGTTTGTACAAATCAGGGAGTAACCGGAATTCCGGTTCCGGCGAAAATCGTGTTCCGTTTGCGGTTCCGGCAAAGGGCAAAAACCATACCGGAACCGGAATTCCTGTTTAAAAATTTTGTTTGAAATTTTCCACGTTTTTTTGCTTCATCCTGTAATCCAAATATATGTAATATATATTATACAATGATCAAGCTCCAATACAACCAAGCTAAAGAAAAGATTAACTAACCAATTTGCAGTGTGAAACGTAAGTAGGGCACATAATTTGAGCAGGAATTGTTCATAATAACCTGCAGGAGTTTATTAAATCAAAGCCAGGTCGATTCTTGTAGCAGCTATTTTACACATCCAGAAGTCTCGTGGGATACGTTTAAATTAAACCGGTCCAACTCGGTAACAGAGTATGGCTTACGCAGAAGTACTTAAGGTATGCTTGACTAACATAAATTGCGTCAAGCACCAGCCAGTGCGCTTGTAAACTTGGTAAATCAGTCTAAATTGGAGTAAACTAACGTTATCTGCAACACAGCTAGAAACTGCTTTCTTGGCAATGAACTGTATTTTTTGAAGCTGTGCGAGCAGCATCACAGTGTGTCTCATTTATAGCATTCTGATTAGAAAGTTATCATCATTATGATCTAACTGACGGGCACTGATTGTTCAACGCTAGCCTAAACAGTGTCTCTGACCACTGATCAGGAAATTACCTTCCATCTATTATTTTCTCTTAGAATCATATAAACCAAAAATTTCAAATTTCCTACAGGAACATGTAACAAACGTATGTGTAGTAAAGGAAAGCGACTGGAGACTGAGCGAAAGTGTGTATTCTACGCTCCAAGCTTTGTAAGCACATTCTATTTGACGCAGTATACGCAGTGGTGTATAGTGGAAGACATTTTTTGCTCTGAATGTCCAAAAACCGACATATTTGATCGATAGATAAACATTATTAGCTTCCTCAGTCTCTTTAAAGTTTCAGAAAGGCAATAATACCATCGCAATACATTAAGTTTAATGTAAAAGTTATTTTTAATGCATTTTAAATCCACTATACCTTCATTTCTTCCATCATCTGTATTACTATATATAAATTTCGAAGACCAGGTTCCGGATCCGGTTTAAACGGACGGTTCCGGTTGCTGGTTCCGGTTCCAGTAAATTTCGGTTCTGGTAAATTTCGGTTCCGGTTATTCCCTGGTACAAATTTATATTTTTATTACCTGACTATAAAAATATCTACATATGCATGTGTACATTTGTATTGTTTTATTTTAATGTGCTTCTGCTGGTAATATCTACCAACCATCTGTAATCTATTCCGCTGAGAATTCAAAATTTTACCAGTAGTACTGCGCTCCTGAGTTCTGAGTATCATATTTTGCTGTCGTGTAGCCCAACCCAACACGTCAACCCGACCCCACTTCTATCTTTACACGCTATTAGTAAGCGTGAGATTACTATTTGGTTTCACAGTCGCCACGTAAACATTGGTAGCAAATAAAAGCACGCGCTGCGTAGAAAAGAACTGCGTGCTTGCAATGTCTCAGATGTGCGAATTTTTCAAAAACGTGATACTTATTATAAATTGAGTAAATATTTCGTTGAAATACATGTATACATAAATAAGATATAAAATACTTTGCCTAGTGCTCCGCATATTTTTTGTAGTTTATTACGTTTACTAGTTTAAATTAAACGTTGCTGTCAGATAAGGTTTCCATATGAGCATATCTACAATTATGCTGCAGTTTCTGGTCACATAGCATATATATTTGCTCTATACTATTTACAGAGACACTCAGAATTAAAAGCAAATTTTTCGCTCATAGTTCTCGCAAGATTCTCAGCTGTTCAATTGCTAATCGCAAAAATTTGCGTATGTCTGAGCGTTATTGTATATATAGTTTTTTATACTCACGGATCCCACCGCAACGGTTTTCTGATGGTACTACGTATATTGACACATAGTGTGTAAATGGTGGCAATAGGCTCATAACCTTAAGTAAGCGGAGGTTCAGTTGTAACCTGAAGTAAGCGGAGATATTGTCGATAATCCATCACATATTTTACTATGTGAGTGAACCCTTTTCAACACTAATAATTTATGTACCTGATACATATTTTGCAAATAAGTGTTTCTAAATACCGTATAAATATTGGACTCAAAATAAAAATTACTTTGATCTGACGTGTCAAGTATATTATATAGAGTCTAGAGTGATATTATGCCACAGCCTATCAATGCGTATATACTTGCATCCAGATACCGTTAACCGCTATATCATGGCGTAATCATCTAATAAATGAAGACAACTAACATTAATTTTATAAGTCTAGGCATTTTTGTGGGTGCTGCCCAGGGAGAATCGGTTGGGTTTCCTTGATTATATTTGGTTAACTTTTTTTATCCTTGCAGCTGTGCTAAAATATCCATTTGTTTTTATAAAATTGACACAGAACCCCACAGTCCCATATTAAAAAGCTTACCCAAACTGCCTTGTGTTGCAACGAATCATGTAAGTACAATATTATAGCCGTTGCCGTACGATTGATAATAGGATTCCATTGTTTAACCAGATCACAAGCTGCTATCAAGTCAAAAGTAGTTGTTCTAATTCAAACGATTTCTAATAAAGCATGGCAAACACACCGATTATTCAACGCATTTATTGAATACTACTTAAAATGGTTTAGCTATGTAAGCTCGTCAGTAGCTTTATCCGAGAGCTGTTAACCTAAACTAATATCTATCCACGGAATGGATATTATAAATATTCATTTCGGCAAATATTTGGGCGAATTTAAGCCAACGAAAATCCAAAAATGGTTATATCAGTTTTATTAAAACTGGTAGTAACGGTAATTAAACTCTGTTTAGCTAAAAATTACTGCAGCTATAAATATATAACGCACAGGCCTAAGTTAAGTGTTCTGGTAGCCGAGACTCTGGTAAGCTTGCATCATTGTACACCACTAAAATGATATATCAATATACAGGTTACAGGTCTTTTAATAAGACATTTGTTTTTGCTATAATAAAATTATCCGTAACTAACCGCCACGGTATCTTCGTACAGTCGCTTGCGTCGTTTGGCAATTTCGGCAATTAGCTGCTCGTCGCTAAGCGTTCGGCTAAGTTTGAACATGTTGTCGCCTTGGTTGGTTGGTGACGTCTTAACTGCAACGCTTGCTTGTGTGATAACGCCAGTTGGTGTTTTTGCAGCTGATGCTGCGGACGATCCAGTAATATCGATTGTGCTTGCAGTCGGCGTCGGTTTTAGCGTGCTGTACTTTCTTGTTTTTAATTTTTTTCCGAGCTGTGCCGGCGTTCCTGCGCCTATTCCGCCATGTTGCATCGGAGCTGCTTTCGGAAGATCGACGCGAGTTTTCTGCTTTTGTTGGTCCTTAGAAGCACCGACATGTTGCCATTTCTGTTCTTTTTTACCGTCTACATGGAGCTTCTTTGATTTCAAAAGATGGTAATCTTTCTGTTTTGAAGGATTTCCGTCGTTAAGTACTTTGTGAATCTCAGTGTCGGCGTTCTGTAAAAATGGTTTTAGATTCTATTGTTCGTATTCACCAAATATTCAGTCGAGCTTTGAATCTAAATATTCAAAGCAGTAAAGTTCGCTTTTTATCGCAGGATAAAATTGTATATGTGCTTTGTAAAAAGAAAGAGATACCCACGCGATGAAGTTCAAAAATTAGTGCAAGAATGGAATCGAAGGAACAAATTTTAAAATAACGTTCTGTTTGTCATGTTTCTACGTCGTTTTTGAGCCCAGTGAAAGTTTGAAACCAGCGTTTCATTGATGAAAACGGAAACATGTGTTGTTTATTAGGAAGCTCGTGTTTTGCGAAAAGCTTCTAGTTTGTGTATATCGTTTCCATAGCACCGTTTTGTAAAATCTAGTTGTAAATATAAATATAATTCTCCTACAACTGCTGAACTAAATGCCACCTTTAGTACACGCACTCCTATCTGAGGTGATCTATTGTAAAATTAATATATATCCATCATTTAATAAGTTTTCTGTTGATCGGCATAAAAGATCATTTTGTCACATCTAATTCTATCTTTCATAATCATTAAGGGTTGCTTTGTCGTGTTGCGATTTTGCTTTCCGAGCATTTGTGTTTTGGACGCTTTTAGATATCAATAAGACCGTGAGCTATTCTAAACTATACAGAGAGTCGAATTCCCGTCGGGTATGAGCAAAGAAAATCCTTTTTTCACTGCGGTCTGCCATGATCACACTGTGTGAAGTTTGTATTGATATAGCCTATTAATATAGAACACATAATATTATGTAGCTAAGTCGATGGGCATACTATTGTTGACAAAAATCGCTTATCTTCTGGTCGTGGCCTTCCACAAACGTTATCGGGTGTATTTAGCTTGAATTTACGTTTATGAGCTGTGGCCGCCAAAAAAATATAATCCCAGCTGAATGTAATTTGGTCGGACATATTTTATTTATTAGCAGTTTTGCCGAAACAGGAACAATATTTTGTTAAAATTTGTATTTAACGCTAATTTCTCTTACCAATGCTACTAGCTTGACGTCTTTACCTTTGACCATAGATGTATTTGATGGTTCAGCCTGCTTCCCAACCACAGTTCCAGCGATTTTATCAGACATCGTGGTCGGTAGTCCTTTGTCAGGCGGTGGATTTTGATACATTCTTAGAAAACTATTATTGCCATTATTCGATTAACGTATAACTATTACAACTACATCTACCACGACAACTGTTGTTGCTAGCTTGCAAACTAATTATCCGTTTGGCTATTCGGCTAGCTCCACAGTCGCTGTTGACAAGATCACAATTCGGAAATTCTGACGTGGCAATATAATCCTAGCGGATTCTGTTATGTGCCACTGCTGGTATTTGTGCCTTTCTGAAAACGCTATTAAAGTGTCTCTAGGTAATAAATCCCTGTATGACGGTTTTTTGGCTCCAGTGAAGCTTGCAATAATTATTATCGGCACTGCTGTACTATTTATTGGTTATTGTGACGATGATGATAAGCGGCATAGTGATTCAATCGCATATATTAGTCGTGGCTCTTAGTAATTGGTTTCGCCGTAAATATCGTCGGTTCACGGCTTTACCGTTGCTTGCTGGACCAGGGATGTACGTGAACGAAGGTTGTTATTGACGTCTGAATAATTATAATTGTTGTTAGTAGTAGAATCAGTATCAGTTTTTTGATTCGGTGAAGAGGTGTCGTCAAGGGTATTGTTTTTGCTGATATGTGATTGCGTTGGATCAAATTTCTTTTTTGTTGCGCTATTAGCGTCGATTGAATCACCAGTTGCTGACGATTGATTTTCGGTGCCTTTTGTGTGAAAAAAAGTGGTCTGAAATAAATTGCGTTGCCCTTGTTTGTTTTTTAAATAAGCATTAGGACAATATTTCTTTTCTGTATTAGTAAAATTAGAGTTTACACTAGAATGGTTTTGCTTGTAGAACGGGTTATGATTGACTTATTTAATTTTAATAATTCTTTGATGCTTTTGCTTGCAATAGCTGTAAATGGCACATAGAAAGATATTTTGTTATACACCAGTATCATCGTGTATCGGTCACACAACGATTCCTATAAATAGTTTCTCTTTTTCTGGCAATGACAAAATCATTTGGCTACGTGGAACTCGATTGCCAAGGATGTAGACGAATTAGGTTAGGTCGTTTCTGACAGTTCCTGATTTTGAAAAAGTGTTGAATTTGAAAAACGTAAAATATATTGATAATTGATCGCGTTACGGAATAATCTATATATAGTCACAAATTATGGATTTTCAGAATCTATAAGTGATTCATTGTCAACCAAAAATACGTTAACATTACAGATGTTGTAATTTTGATTCTGACTGGGTTTAATGTTGTTTTTAATAACTCCAGAAGGAGCAACAGGCCTTAGACTTCAGTGTAGCGATACAAACAAGTTTTCCTGAGCCCTGAAATAGAAAATTGTCCATGCTTTGTGGGGTCAAGCGGGTATGGCTAGCCGCGGACCTTGCGGATACGGGTTCAAATCTTGAGTTCCCAGGTAGTGATCAGCCGCTGGTTGGGTGTATTCTCGTAACGTTGACAATCCTACGTGTTCAGCAGTGACTACCATTGCCGAAATGACTATAGGTGGCTCCATATAGTTAGCGCCTTCAAAAAGACATAGTAGCCTAAACGACGAATGCCACAGGCAGGGAATTAACTATTATGAAGCTAAAAGTCGAAGAATAGCTGTAATTTGAAAGGGTTCATATAGTTATACAATTTGGAGGTTTAGCGGTCTTGAAAAAATTATGTGACCCCGCGGGTAAGGGCTTAGTGGCAGTGGTCAAGCGTCGAATTTTCGCCAGTGTGCGTGGGCTCAAAAATTTCTGCAGTCGCATACCTTTGGGTGGAATCGCTACCAACGCCATCTAGATCGAGGCACCAAGATATTGCTTACTTGCACTTTGTTTAGTCCGTTGCTTTTTCTATGTGAGAAAACCAGGAGCGTGTATGATTGATGTTGGTGGGACTGATTGATTTTGCAAATTTTATGAGTTATAAACTCTAGCGAATTCTGTAATAATTGATTGCGCCTCAAAGAAACATCGTAAGTGTACATTTTTTGAGACAAACCGACGGCGTAGTGGACGGACTTGGGTCAAATAACTTTCAACTGTGCAAAAGATCTTTTTAATGTAGCTGTGTCACACATAACTTGTCAGTGGATTGAAGAATTTTCGCAGTTTTTTTTTTGATGAATGGAAAATTATGGTTTTGAAATATGCTTAAAATGGCCTTTATATTTTCAATGTTTTGCTGGTGCATCACTAGCTTTACAGAATCTGAAGTGGACGAAGCAACCTCAATTTGGATTCCAGAATGCGCTCTGCTTTCTTTAGCAGTTATGGGCAAACTTAGGTGAACGCGCCTGAGCCATTGGCTTTGCGTTTCCTCGTCATAAAGGATTTGAAAAATTGTATAAATAATTGACTACGGTTGATGTATGGGTTTTGTTCGTGGATTCGAACATCGAACGTGTTACCAGCGAATATAAGCTATTATAGCTAGCAGATTAGATTTGAGTTACTGCACGTTTGATAAGTCGCACCTACGCTTGCGAAATATTTGGATCAAAAGTTTTCACAGTAGTAATGGAAGCACAGCTGCTGTGGCAGTCGTTAAAGTCTCATATTTTCGTGGATGAAACTTTCGCCAAGCACGGTCCAGATATGAAACAGGGAATATACTTCTGAACATACAGCCCAGAGCAGGTTTTTTTCGGTGCACGTTTTACGTATTGCAACAATGGATTTGTTTCCACTGTGAATTTAAAAAAATGCAAATATTTTTGAATTTATAGGCATGGACAGGACGTATTTCGACTTTTTCCATGTCGGGCGATTTTTCCATGCCAATTTTATAGTAATAATATTATTCGCTTTGGTAAGGAGATGGCACATCTGTGCTCCAAATTTAGGATTATGTGTGGTATCTGTTTAATAGTTAAACATTGGTGAGGTGTTCGTGAAATAAAGGTATGGTGGTTGAGGTTTTAGGTAAATTTTTTCAAATCTATTAATTGTAGTAGTTAACAGGGGTGTTGTTTCACTATGTTTGATGCATTAACACAGGTGACTTGTTAATCTGAGGCAATGAAATGTCATGAAAATCTATTGAGAGCAGGTACGCATCGCAGTTACGTAGTATTGAAAACATTAAATATGATGAACTTCGTACAAAAATGATAAGTGATTACTGGTCGGGAAGCAATCAATGACTTAACGGAATCTGCAAGGCAACTTAGTACGCCAGCGTCAAAGTTAAAACGTTTGACTAAACATTTGGTTAAAAAGCAAATTGATATAAAACAACCAGAAAGTTAGAGTATTAGTATTGAGTGGGACACTTGAAACTGACAAAAATTTAGTTATATTCTGTTCTGGAACGAAACGTTGAATTTATAAATTTTGGCAGTTTAAAGCTTTTAGAACCGATATAACATAGAAAGCTATGTAATTTGAATTCAGTGCGCGTTATGACGGAATAGGAAAACTGCTTTGATGTTACAAAATTCGTCACAATTCTCAAGATTTATGTTCACCCTGAATACATATTGAAACTTGCAATTTACTCAGCGATGTCTTGTAATGTTAAATTCTTTATGTTTTATCACGGTGCTTGAGGGAACCGGGATTTCGCGGTGGGATAGATCTGCAAGGTAAGAGTCGAAGTTGTCAGCAATGCCTGAATCCATCTTAGATCAGCAACACCTGAATCGATCTTACATCTTTTAATGTGCTAAAAATATTTTAAATATAAGTGCAAGCTACTGTATATTATTCCTGAAAATATGGTTAAGTTTATCTTCCGCTATGTTGAAATGAAATTAGTATTCAGGAGATATTTATACAGTTTTTGTGGCGATCCGCAAACTATTTTTGAAGAGGTTTTCTTCTCTGCGACATGCATATTTTGACAAAGGATTCTTGTTACCTTTGGGATACGAGCCAAGAATTTTTAACGTCTTTGAATGGTGTGCATGGAAAACCAGGTTTACAAACTGTGAAAATTGGAATACTTCTGTAAATATTGTTCTACGGCTATAAAATATCCGATCCAATTAGCGGAGTTGAATGGATCTTAAAATCGTATAACTTCTATAAAATCCGAAGACTCCGAAGATGCCATATCAAACCGCTTAATGACTGTTTAGTGTTCAAAACATCGAAATAACTATTAGATTGGATTGACTATTTTAATAGATGAGTTAGCATGATTTGAATAGTAGAAAAATTGACTATTTTAATAGATGAGTTAGCATGATTTGAATAGTAGAAAAATTGACTATTTTAATAGATGAGTTAGCATGATTTGAATAGTAGAAAAATTGACTATTTTAATAGATGAGTTAGCATGATTTGAATAGTAGAAAAATTTTCAAAAATTTTTGGCTATAAAATCCCAAAGTCAAACTGACTGACGTAGACTATATGCAGGTTGTACCGTCGTCGATATACTAAGTCGGAGCTAGGTTTTGCATTAGCCTTAAGCTCAGGCTAAGTCGGGGGGAGGTGGGAGGTGGCTGCCATACTCTGTAACTAAGCGGACTACGCTCTTCACGTGTGAAAAGATATAACCTTTACGTCACTCAACTTGACATTGTGGAATAGAAACTGTAAAATCGTTTGCTGTTTATAAAATATCCGATCAAATGCCGCGACTATACAGTGTAAAAAATTTTAAATGTATAACTGTTAAAAATTTTAATTATATAAAATATATGTACAACCGAACTCTGGGAATAGATTTTGTAAAATTATTTAATGGTTTGAAAATATCGTACCTAAACTGAAAGTTGGTTATACTTTGCTTCAATTTAAAATACATGATTCTTTTTCAGGCTGTTGACGCTCGAATGCTACATATATGTATTTATAAAAGTGCAAGTTGGTGTACTGAGACAAAATTGCCGAGATTGGCCGGCATGTTTATTTAGTTCCGAAGGAGTAGAGAAATTTATGAATGATTTTTTTTGATATGTTTGGCCGTCTCCAGTAGGTGTCGTTCTGTATTGTTCATAAGGATACAAGCACAACGTTTCTCACCATTATACAACGGTCTACGTACACACTTGGGCCTGTGATTGAACTTCCATGTGTCCTAGGGGTCTGTGGTATAACTTTTACTTCAAATTATTAACGCAGGGGTAGTATGGATTTCCAGTGACAGCACCCAATCCCCTAGCTTTTATGTAATAAGGCAACTGTATGCAATACATATGATTCACCGGAAGAAGTGATCGATCACTCGCTCCGGACGTTTGTTGCTTCACTAAATGTGTGGATTAATTTTCCGTTAAGACATGTTGTCTTGTATAATCACAATGTTTATGCTAGTAACCACTGTGACAAGCGCCATCATGCGCCATTGCAGTATCTGCCCGTTTTCTGGCTTACTTTGTATTAATTTGTTTACCAATACAACGTTAGAAATTAATTTTGCAGGATGCAGGTCCGTCGAAATATGTCGAGGTCGACGCAAAAGAGCTCGGCCCGAACCCGGAACAACGCAAGTGGGAAGAAGAGAAACTTGGTCAAGCGGTTGTTCGTTTTGGTGCGAAGGACAAAAACAAAAAGGTTGCTTTTAACTGCTGACATATACGTATACGTTAACAACAGCTGTATATGGCAGCAGTAATTAGTAATTGAAACAAGATTGTGTAATGTTTTATAGTTGACGTTGGTTTTACATGTTTTTATGCCTTAAAATGGATGAAAAAGCGGGATTAATCTGTGTGCTTGAGTGCCCATGAATATATTATTCACAATCCTACAGATGGCGTGACATGGTGTTACAGAAGAAGCATAAACTTCACTCTATAGATTCGTCACTTTAGTCGCTGCTAATAATTACATTTTGTATGTATTTCGTGTATTGTTGTATTATTAGCGGAAGCACCTAGCCTAGTGTCCTTTCGATTTCAAGCTATGTTATGCTGAAGCTGTGTAAATGTTTGAAGCTAAACTATACAAGGATTAAAGCACGACATTAACGCGAATTGCTTAAATCAGACATTGCACAGATGACATAACGAGTTCGGTAATGTGGAGCAGTTACTGACAGAAATGTATAAAAATTCTTTGTTGACCATTAGCAAATAAATAATTAGATGCAGTTCACGAAAAATTGCAGCCTATGAGTAGTAATCCTCGCTAATTTTTGCGAACGATTTGCTTTTTATTTCCATCGGTAGCTGTAATAATTTTGTACAGCGTTCATTGTGGCAAATTGAGTTTTTTCTCGACAAGTCTAATTGTCTTGTAAAAAAATCTAATTATTGTATTTGGATTTTACATGTTTTATATACGCAGATGTCATGTTAATGGATGGCTCTGTGCAATTTATAGAGTTGCTGTTGTCAACTTTGAAATTATTGTAAAATTGTTTCTGCTCAATTTTATGTAGGCATACCCTACTGTATACAATAATTGCCAAAAATGACCGTCGCATTTCGAGCGAGCGAGCCTCGGGCGACCGCGAGCGAGTGGCTCGCTAGAGATTTCAAAACAATTTAAATTAATAGTAAATTCTATTTTTAGAAAAAATTTATTTCGAGCAAGCCCAAGCGAGCGACAGTCATTTTTGGCAGGTACTGTACCTACTTATTGAAACGGGGCGAGCGGAGTTTCCCCACCATAATGTTGGTTAGCGGCAAAAATCTTAATTTCCTTTTTGTTGGTCTTGTAGATGATAACTTTTCACTTGGTAGATAGATCTTCACAATTTTTGTGTTTGATTACAAATTCAGTATATTGGTGCCCTTTCATTATACTGCAAACTCGATCACCACATGATGCGGGTTAAAAATAGGACCAAAGGGGTAAAGGGCCACATTTTATGAACTTTGGCCATCCGGGTATCTTTCTTTCTCGACTTGTATATCTCGAGACAGAGGCTTCGCAGCGAAAAACGAAGAATTCTCATCGAGGACTACAACATTGCCCGTATTTATTGCTTATGAGAGCTGTTGTTTTCGAACTATGAGCCAAAGTTTAAAAATATCACAAAAAGTGAAAATTTCAAAATTTTTACAAAGTATGTTTTTTACTTGTTGGTGTGAACTATGGGCTTATATGGTTATTTACTCCGTAAACAAGTTGGTTTCATTGTTTTGACACCATATTACTGGCTAGTCCAAAGTGAGGGCGGGGGCGGCATTTTCGGCAGCCCCCGGCAAAACGGAGGTACCACCCGGCTCCTACCCCCGGCAAAAAATGGGGTTCCCCCGGCTCAAAGCTCCTGCTAACAAAAATTAACGTCTAAACGCAACAATTTCCCGCAAAAAATTGGCCCCCTGGCAAAATCCAGGTGAGCCGGGGCCCCCGGCTCACGTCCCCTGGCTATAATTTCCGAATTTTGGACTAGCCAGTATTGGTTGTGTTATTAACCCTGTTGGACGGTGCAGGAGCTAAATTTAATAAATTTTGGCAATAAAAATAGTCAAAACTGCGCCACTTTTCCAAAATAGATGTATGTCACTCCAACGTGTGTATATGTTTTTGGGTACGGCTAAGGACCATAAGAGCAATAGTCTTTGCCTAGTATACACCCAAAAGGCAAGTCTTAGGGCCCTGCTATGTAAAAATAACTCTTCAAATTCCTGGGTTTTGATATATTACTAAAATGGTCGTAGCGTTGTCATTTGATGTATTGCTGGTGTGTAGTTGCTATTATGGGACTTTAACTGGGCTTAAGAGCCTGAGTTTGGAACGACAAAATCGTCAGTGGGATCAGAGTAGCCACGCTCGCTCCGTTTTCTCTCACTTTGCGAGTTACTAGTATAATATTTGAGTACCCGCAGTTACTAGCATAATATTTTGCATTGGTTGTTATAGCACTGTTCACTCCACATTTGATTCCCAATCCCCTCGGTACCAGTATTATCGAAAAACATTTTTCTCGACAAATTATAATTTTATATATCATTCGAACCGCATTGTTGCCCTGAGACAAATGTTGCAAACATCAGCTGAATCGGTTCATGAATTAACGACCTTCGCTAAGGCTAAGTCTATGATCGAAATTGAAAATTTTTTGTGATATAATCGTCCGAGGTGGATATTTTCTGAACCGCATCGACGAGCTGAAGCGAATTGTACCAAAATTACCTCTGTGTAAAATTTCCCATTTTCGTGCTGGGTATATAACAGAAAAGACAATTCCCCCAGGTTGGAGGTGGAGTCCCCTGATCATTACCGCCCAGGTAAATTTTTGGTCATGTGGAGAGGCTAGTGTGGTGTGGTTTGATTTGTTATACTTTGCGTAATATCTTGTTCCCTACATTCTTCGTTGTTTTGTAAAACCAGGATAGCTTCAGAGTTTCTAGACAATTTCATTTTTAAATTCTACGCATAACGTAAACTATCGAATTGAAAAATTCTTACTAGCCGTGACAGTGGTGAAACTTGACAATATCCGTAATTATATTTTAGGATCACCTCCAAGGGCGTAGCCGGGGCGGGGTTGCGGGGGTCCTTGACCCCCCTTTAAGTATCAGCTGTGGGCCGCGGCCCCCCTCTCTTTCAAAGTTCCTGGATACGCCCTTGGTTACATCATACATCACTCAAATTTGGCTGAGAGATTGATTCGTATGATAGCTCATTTGAAAGCTTCAAATGTCTATTTGTGTGCTTTAGCTAGCACGAAGCTCGATTCCACTATCTTCCACTCGAAAATCGGGACAAATGGGCTGGGGTCGGGTCCAAAAATCACGTTACTTATTGTACCTCGCCAACCGGTGTAGATGTGGAGTCAAATCGTCCTCAATTTATAGAGCAATAAGTGTTAATTGTACTGTATTGTAAGCAAATGGAATGTATATAATGATTTCCCTTAAAAAGTAGGATTTTGGTCAAAACGGGTTTTAAAATGGGTCCCATAGCAAAAAATGTAATATCTCCACAACCGCTCCAGGAACATAATGTTCTTGGTCTCGATTTTATGGAGCCCATCATTTTCTATGTAGCTGCAAATGCTGTGCTGTTATTGTCATTATTTACGGTGTCACGTTGGGTCAAAACGGTTTTTCCATGGGACTCAAAAAATACTAAATTGTAATACCCGCGCAACCACTCAAGCTATATGTGTGTTTTGGGATAATTATGTAAAGCAATTCATTCTCTATCTAGCTACAAATGAATGTCGCTATTGTCACTATTTACGCTGCAGGGTTGGGTATAGTATTTTTTATTTTGCCCATGGAACCCAAACTACGCGAAAATGATAATATCTCCGAAATCGATACAGCTATAATAGGTGTATTCGGCCTCATTTAGTAGAGAAATTAATCTTCTGTGGAGTTGCAAAAATGGTGTGCTGCTAATGTCATTATTTACACTACAGGGTTGAGTCAAAACCGGTCAAAGCCCACTGGATCCAGAACACTTAAGTGATTCCGCAACCGTTCGAGCTATATGTCTCGTTTTGTAGAGTAATTTATCTTCCGATAAATCTACTTGCACATTGATTAGTCGGGCATGTTTTCCCAACTATTCAAGCAGCATGGCTGATATTGCTTGGCTCAATCTATAATTTAATGCACAATACGGCTATGTACGTCTCTCTAAATTATGTAATTCAACGTTCAGAAATTCCCTCTTGACGATAAGACAAGCTATTAGTTTTGAAACGATTATATTTCAGCAAAAACAATACGACTATGTGCTAGACGATTCGATCGATTTTGTCAAAGCACTTCAGATGGCTGGTACAAAGGTAATATTCTTTTATGAATTTAGTGCTTTAACTATGAAATATTTATATTTTATCTAATCAATAATATTTACACTAGTAATACTTATATTTTATAATAAGCTTCCTTAGTGTTGTTTCAGACTTCCAAAACTTTCAAATATTATATTTTAATTTGGGTAAGCCGACAGTGCACCATTTTTTGCATTGTCATAAAATACAGCCCACGAGTGCAGTTAAACTTGCGGCAGAAATCTTTCCCAGTCAGATTCGATGTCATTTTTCCAGGAGTATTATTTTTATACTAATTACTAATTAATTTTTATACCGCAGTTTTGTAAGATTAATAGCTTGGTAGTTAAAACTGATATAATTTAGCGAATTCGCAGTAACATTATTGTATTGTGATATACCTTGAGTATAAACTTTCGTCACCTTGAGAATGAATAAGTACTGACTAGTCGGTAGTGGAACTACATTTGTGAGCGGAGCTTGGGCTGTGGCATTACGAATGTACTCAATTTTATGTTCTTCTAATAACTACATTGCATAGGGCTTTATCATTGGTAAAATATTATATTTGAATTCTTCGACCCAAAAAACCTATAATGGTTTGATCAAAACGATTCTATTTCAATAAATAGCACAAATATTGCAAAATTCGCTATTTTAGCTGCATAAAATTAACTAATTAGCTAATTACTAATTAGCCACTCAAAATTTTTTAATCCCAATCACAATTTTTAATCACACTCTGACATGATAGGCTTTCAAACAAAAAAAGTTTTTTTAAAATCGGTTCAGTGGTTCTTGAGATCCGTCGGACCGAACAAACGGATGGACATCGACCTTTTTACTCCCAGACAGAAAAAACGCTTCGCTCGGCTTCGCCGAGCTCCGCAGAACGAGTATAAACTTTAGTCACCTTCAGAACGAATAGGTACTAACGACCAGTAAACAAAATTATAATTTTTGAGGTACAATTTCGTTTTATGACAATGGTTTGTCCCTTTTTACGTTAATCTTCTCGAACAACATTCAAACAATAGAAGAGTGGTCGAACACAGCCTATGAGATAGTTTTTTAAATGATGTCATGCAGCTAACCTTTGCCATGATAGGTTAAAGTCTTCTGAAATCTACACTTGCATGTACTTTTGAAAAGCATTGGTATTGGCAGTAACAATAACATTGCTACGCCAAATCATTTATCGAGTGCAGCCGATTATATTTAACTGTATCAGTCAGGCCAGGATTGCAATACTAGAGGTCCTCGCTTCTCCGTTCCGACGGTGCTTCCAACACCCCGTCGACCGGCCCGGCCCCCAGGGACAGTTGCTTCTTCTGTTATTCTTCTGCCAAAAATGCTAAAAACGCGTCTATGTTCGTTTAATATTGCTGCACACGATGAGATGACTAATACTGTTCAAAATTGGGGCAGCTATTTCTGTAACAAACTGATGAAAACCTGTTTACAAAAGCCTATAACAAAGACACGTATCCATAATAATCCGGTTACATCCTTAACATTTCACCTTATATCTCGGACAAGCATTTCATGCTCTGTCCTTTTGAGAGAAACACTCTCATTAAAGTTTTCCCCTCTGTTTTATGCCTTCCGGGATTTCGCTCCCCCCGATTCGCAGTCGAGGGTTCATTGTCTTGGTTAACCCGTGCTGAAGCCAAAAGGAACAATTTATATTTTTGCTACAATATTAGTAATAAAAGTTTGATTCGCAAAAAATCGTAAGTTGTCATACCGCAAATCATATTGTGTTGTGGCTGCATTTCGATGGGTACGTTGGGCACCCGTGGTTTTATGTTTTTTCATAAAAATGTGTTTGACTTGGCTTCAAGTTGGGGGCTCATTTAAATTTTTCAAGATCTTTCCTCTCAAAAAAAATTTGTCATCCCTTTACTCAGTATCGCCTTGTCAGGCAAAAAACACTTACAAACAGTTATACACAAAAATTGATATTTCGCAGAAATCCCAGTTTGAAGATAAAAAATTCATTAAATATCATTAAAAGTAGAGAAAAATTTTAACTTACTCTTAAGCTCTGTAAGTTAAGATGACTTAGCAGCTTTTCTAACGCAATTTATAAATTGTTTGAGCGTTTTTATAAGAGGCTGAATTTTGGAACTATTATGGATTTCGAAGCCCCGGATCAAGTGGAAGAGCCTCTATTTCATACCCCCAGGCAAAATCGGTACATCAGCTTTCGATGCAAGACTCTCCGGTTTATGCTTTTGGTAAAAATTTTAGCGAATGTACATGCCAGGTTTTTCTGATTTCGACATATTGTATATAGTACACTGCCAAATTTTTCATATAATCTTTGTAGGGACAGCCTGCTGTTTGCACGCAGTACTGTTTTTATAAACAGCCACTTTACCTTATAACTCATTTTTCATGTTCTGGGCTTATTAATAATAAATTGTAACAACGTGAGCGAAGGGAGCGGAGTTTCAACCGAGTGTGCCAGGGGAAAACCTTGAAAATTTCTTTTTGTCTTTTTCTGTCATTCATAATTCATTTTCGGATGGACGGATTTCGAGAAATTTTTTTATTCCATAGCAAAATTGATGTGAACGCGAATAGCTTCGACCACATCTTCAGCGTCAAATTGGCAAGATACTGGTTTTTAAGGGTTTTTGCTAAATTTGGTCATACGGGTGCCAGTGCTTCGCAGCCCATATCTCCTGATATAGGCTTCGCGAAAAAGCGAGACCCACCGTCCAGAATCAGCTTATCAAGATCTACAGTTTGCTGGCATCAACTTTTTGTGGGACCACTCTCTGATCCGCTGTGTGGCCGAATATGGTTCGTCGAACCTTTGCCAGAAATGCTATTTTCAAATTTTCGACATGCAGTTGCGTTTTTACCGTACACGAGTTTTCAGTCTGTTTAGTGTCAACGAACACGATTTCCACATTATAGTTTGTCTTCAGTAATTTCGTTACTTATTGCGTACAGGTCATCAGGAAATGTGTGTATAGGTTTTCCGGTAGGATGAATACAATGGTTTGTTTATCGAGAGTCCATCACGAGTATCTTATGCCTTTTCAGCCGTTTTCATTCATTTTGTAATGTTGCATAAAATTTGTTAACGAACGTTTTTTGGTGAATTGACTTTCGGGGTAAAACTGTTCGCGAACACAGCGGTCGTGATTAAAATTTAGCCATTAATTTGTGTTCACGAAAATTCAAGTAAAATTATCCAAATTTTTGAAAACGAAATTTTGTCGATTTGAATTAAACGGTTTTGTTCGCGAACCCCGAGAGCTGAACTATAGGGTCGATTTAATTGTGACGTCACTTTTGCATTAAATTTGTTCGCGAACACTGAATATCTAAATTTAAAATAATGATTAGGTATTAGGCAACCGAATTTCTGTAAGTTGAAATCGCCGAAATTCTGTTCGAACATAAGCTCTAATTTCTGGAACTTGAATTTGATTTTGCAATTATCGGTAAGCGAAAAATCAAATGAAATTAAGCCCTTTTGTCCGTAACAAGGGTTTGCCACTCGACATCGGTAATAACAAAAAAGGATGGTTAGCGGAATCACGTTAAGTTTACTCCCGCAGTAGGATCAATGAACGTGATTTCCATAAAATAGTCGGTCTTCAGTAGTTTGGTAGTATGGTATCAAAATAGTCTAATAGAGGTTTTTCGGTATGCTGAATACGAGGATTTTGTTACTTAGACTCTATTGTGGCTTTAGGTTCAATGAATCCGATTTCCAGAGTATAGTCAATCTTCAGTTGTTTGGTTGCGTATTGTATACAGGTCATCAAGAATTATCTATATAGGGTTTCTGGTATGCTGAATACGATAATTTCACTGTCTAGAAACCAGCACAAATACTTGATGCGTTGTGAGTTGTTTTTGGTGGGTTTAAGGCCGACTAAATTTTAGGATTTTCAATGCGTTCAGGGTTTAATAAATTTGAGAGATGTACATAAATCAAAACACATCCTGTTAAAGGTGATTAAACAAAACGATGACTTAAAAATTAAACCACGCTCGCTCCGTTTCACCCTCTCTTTTGAGTTACTAGTAATATGTATGTAGCTGTATATTGACTTTAGGACAAAAATGATGAAGACGATGCTCCAGCACAAAGAAAGATGAGCATTGCCGAAACGCGTCGGTCACTACCAATTTATCCGTTCCGGGACGATCTAATCGAGGCCGTTCGCGAGTATCAAGTCCTGATTATCGAAGGCGAAACCGGATCAGGAAAGACAACACAGCTGCCACAGTACTTGTACGAAGCGGTAAGTTCATGCAGAATTGCAAGTTGATTCTTAACTGGAGTCGTAGACGGCAGACAAATATTTGCTAATTCAATGCAGTGCAGCTGTATTTTATTATGGAAAAAATGAACGCTGTCATACTTTGGATCGATACAATGGATTTTTAAAATTAGTAATGTTTTGACTAATAATTGTATGGGAATCTCACTCATATTGACTAAAACAACGATATGTTCTATTCTAACTCGGTTGTCTCGGGTTCTTAAAATATCCTATAGAGCGAAATATCACAGTGGTAACGCGTGTTTTAATGCTGGAGTCCAGTTTAGGTGTGAGCACCACGGTTGTTCTTTTGTCAAAATCAAGAAATGCACCGGTGGCCTTCGCATTTCTGCAATCGGTATTCGCATATTGTAGTGATCTTGAACACGGGCTCTGCGATGTACTAATAGAATTAGCGTACTCGCACGGTTGTCCACAATCGCCAAACGACATGCTGAATCGGACAGCTATGGTCGCGGTCTTTGTGTATAATGTAGTATACGCACAAAAAACTCGAAAAAAGATTACCAATCGCATTTTTCCGTGTACGGCATCAGAAAAATGCGATGCTGTATCGCAAAATAGCGACCGCGAGCAGCACCTACATGTTGCCGTATCATAAATCTTCGTTTCCTCATCGCATTTACGACGCTGAACTAACTTGACAAAAGAACAAAGTAAGTGTACGAGCCTAAAGTGTACTCACCGATAACGCAATGTTTACTAAATCTTTTCGGGGGAAATAGTGCAGATAGTACAAAACCTTTTTGTCAAAGTGTAACTACTTTCCCACAGGTGTACTTAATTTATCAAAATGTCCATGGTGTCAATGCAAAAATGATTTGAACGGACAGAACTGAGTGAATACAGAATAGTCGATCCAAATTTCGATCACTTAGAATAAATTTTGTGCAACAAATAAATTTCAAGTTAAAAAAATTTTGTCTGCTTTCGATTAAACGGAATTTCCACCGACTTTTATTGTGATTGACAAAATTTGCATCGATAGTGATTTCCATTGCACTTATTTTTAACCGGGGCTGTATATCACTATGATCACATGAAAAAGAAGTGAAAATAAAGATTCTTGTTGTGTATAGCGAAATTTCCACTGCCTAAGTGAAATTACATAGTATATCTGTTTAACTGATGCAAGGTTCGATTTCATTTCCTTGTAAATATAAATATGTTTATTTGCATCTATATATAGAGATAGAATTATAACAGAAATCGCTAAATTATTAATATTTCACAATAATATTTCCTTTTGTTGCTTGCAGGGCTACTGTAAAGACGGGAGCAGAATCGGTTGTACTCAGCCACGTCGAGTTGCCGCTATGAGTGTTGCTGCTCGTGTGGCTGACGAAATGGATGTAAAACTGGGACTTCAAGTAAGCGAGAGCACATTACGTCGATTTCTGTTCGCAGTTCAAGTTATTCACTCCAATTCGCGCTTCCTGCAAATGCAATGCAGTCTGATCAACTCTGTAGTATGTTTGACTTTAGTCAGTGATACGTGTGGCGTAATTTAAAATCAAAGATAAGGCAGACTAATTGAAGCGGAGTTTTTCAAGATTTATTAGACCATTTTTGATAACTGAAGTTCTGGGAATTTGAAATTCTGAAAGAGGGGAATATGACAAGGGATTTCTCGTAGTGATTTTTTTTACGAAATTAGTTAATAATATACCTACATATTTGAGTAACAAATCTGGGTACAGTAAGTCTTGTTTCCGCGTTCGTTGAAAAATTTGACAGATGGTATGAGCCTGGAGCCCCATGGTTTGGAACAAAGGAGCGCCCAATTTAGCCAGGGCCCATTTTGCCAAGAGAAAAACAGCAAAAATTGTGTCAGAAACGCTTCAGAAACACTTTTTATTAAGAGAAAAAGCGATCTTGAAATAAATTGTGACAAAAATTTACGAAATTTTAGGTTTCAGGTCGGCGCAATTTTAGCACAAAACAATTTTTATCAAGTTTGGTGCCATACGGGGTGTTTTTACGGAACGAAAACAAAAAAGATTTGTCAAGCTGCGATGAACCAGGGAGAGCCTAAAATTTTGCCAGGGAAAGCGCCCGATTTTTGTCAGGCAGTTTAAAATGCCAGGGCCTCATCCCCCAATTTGGAGAGCCCTGTAAAACATGGATCGCTATTTATATGTGGCAGGTACTTTAAAGTATATCTTTATAACCTCAAGACATCGTACAAAGAATGCAAATTTATATTATTTACAGTTATAGTAGACAGAAGTCAAAGGAAATCTTTCACAAAGTATTTGGAAAAGTTCGGTAATATTAATACGTTACACATTTTGTGCAGACTGCATTCTGCTATTCTTCTCTTAAGTGCTAAAGTATTTTAGTCATGCGAGCGCACTCACGGTTCGTGCTATGTCCAAAAATTTCGGGTCAAATTAATGCTCTCGTTTTCCATGACACTATGACTAATTTATTATCAGTTGTTTACACAACATAATCATCTTCCACTAATATTGAGCCACTAGGCAGCAATGTTTTGTAATAAATGCTGTATATAGTTCCTACCGCTTAAATGAATGTAAATAATCATTATAGATGCTAAAATTAGGATCATATTTTTATGATCGTATGAGTTGTCATTCATTTTCATGTTTTTTGAATAATAAATTCGACAAATAGGACACATCTTTTACATTGGTTCAAATTAGTTCCTTCGGACTAATCAAGTTGTTTGTGTTAATATATTTTTGTTTAGGTTGGCTACTCAATTCGATTTGAAGATTGCTCGTCTGAGCGCACAGCTATAAAATATATGACTGACGGAATGTTGCTGCGGGAATTTCTCAACGAGCCCGATCTCAAAAGTTACAGGTAATTGAGAACACAGTAGTCTCATAAAAATGTTACTGTTGTTTAGCTCAAGCGAATAGCGGTCGAATATACTGAATGGGTTGGTTACGGCAAGCGCTAGATCAGCTCTGACCAAAGACGGTGTGAGTTAGTTGTAAACAGTTAATTTACATTTACATTGGAAGTGTAGTTGCTGGCAGGTGGCAATTGTTCAGTTTGTCCCATCTTTTTATTTACTCTGTTTGTACTGTTTTTATTTTTGATGAATCGCTGAGATATCTCCATAGTGTGGTCTCAACACTCAATAATCAACTATGTTTTTTGTATAGTTTCCATTACGTTCTCGGCAGTTTGAGTATATGCTATAAATAATTCTCGCTATATTCTGGTTAATTGGATTTTATAAATTTTGCCTTGTATAAATCGATAAATCAGTTTAATAAAATAATCTTTTACATTTTTACAAAACTGTTTTGAAATAAAATTATTATAAGTATTGTAACCTTTGGCAGCGACTGCACGGATTGATTTTATAAATTTCAGTGTGATGATTATTGACGAAGCACACGAACGTTCATTGCATACTGATATTCTCTTTGGCCTTGTAAAAGACATTGCCCGGTTTAGACCTGATTTGAAGTTGTTGATATCGAGTGCGACTTTGGACGCTAAAAAGTTTGCAACGGTATGATCCAATAGTAACGATATATTATTAAAACTTGGGAAGGCTTCTTTTGCTTGAAACATTCAGTATTCACCAGAAGTAACCGATGTCCGCTCTGCCCCTGTTCGTTTGTTAGGCGGTATTCATTTCTTAAACACGCTGTGCTTTTCATGGCTACAAAGGAAATATCTTCAATCTTTGATACTTAATATAATTATTTTTGTTTTAACCTAATGGAATTATCGTCACGAACCAACGTAACGTGCAGTTTTAGTAAATTTTGGCTGAAGTTTTAGTAAATTTTGGCGCTTGCAGCTTATCTAAGTTGAAAGAAATCTGATGTTCGAGAGTAGTTGTAATGCAGACATGTAGACATACATTCTGACAAACCGCAACTCAATAGAACGATAAATAAGACAATGTGTATAAATACTGTATGTATAACGATGTTTACTACAAAACATCAATCTATGAGAATGCAGTCCTTTCTATAAATGAGTACAGTTCGCTCGACATTAGTTCGAAAAAATTCAAATTTCGTTCGAACTCTGAGAGTATTGTTTGCAGATTGGCAAATTTTGTTTTTTGCTATTGGACGCTCGTTCGTTCGACACGTAGTCATTTCCATAGTATACTTTAACAGTGAAACGCTCGACGGAATCTCGGGTAGCATCATTTATTTGCACGTGAAGATAATTATAACGTTTACTTTACCGTTTAGCAATTATAAAGTGTATTAGGATTTTGCTAATGTTCCTCAATTTTCTTTATTCCTTGAGGATTCTTTTAGTACAGAGTTGAAATAATACCACTCGACTATCGTTGGGTGCGAACCGCACTACGACCGTGTATCCAGAATGCTAGTAACATTCGATCTTAGTGGTATAGTATTTTTAACTTGCGTAGTTGATCTACACTATCTCAAACGTCTAACCCAATTTCCTGATTTTGTTTCAGTTTTTCGATGACGCGCCGGTGTTTCGTATCCCTGGACGTCGATACCCGGTCGACATCTACTATACTAAGGCGCCAGAAGCGGACTATGTTGATGCTTGTGTCGTTTCAATTCTGCAGATCCATCTTACGCAGCCGCTGCCTGGTGATATACTAGTCTTCCTTACTGGTCAAGAAGAAATTGAAACTGTTCAAGAAATACTTGAAGTCAGAAATTTCTGTCTTGAGTGCTTTTATTATTAAGGAGCGGTTTAATCTTTTTTTTGCGACTGAGAGTTTATGTTTCATGGCATCCGTAGCACATTATCAGGTGTTTTACAAATTGGTAGAAACTGAATTATGCACCCAATCTAAATAGTATTTATCCAAACTGGTCTATCATATTTACACAAGCATATTATATTAGATAACTAGAATACGTTTACGAGTGTCACATGCTATGCAATTTTTAAATAATTTTAATTTGTGAAATAAATTGAATATATTAGAGACCAATATTTAGTCCTTAGCTAAGTAGAGGGTATCACAGGCCAGCGTTTGATCGGGGAAGTACACATGTAGTTATGGTTGTTTGTTCGCTCACTTTATATCGATGAAATCGCTCAACGCAGCAATGCAGGTAATTAATGTCCCTACTTACTGTGCACAGTTAAAATCTCCGGTATATACAGTAGTCGCGACAATTGGCCGCTGCATACTAGTTTGTATCTCGTACATTGCTCGTTGGAAAATAACATTATAAAGTTCATCAAAAAAGTAAAATTAAGTTAATTTATAAATTAACAATAATAAATTTTATAGTTTTTGTTCGCTCTGTGCTCGCTCGCTCGTAAGGGACTGTAGTATAAACAGAGGTGTTTCGACTCTCCTCCCAGTATAACAGTATAGTGAATATGGAGTAGCTTTTTCGTATCAGACGAGAGGCATCCTTCAGACCCACGTATATATAAATTGTGGATTCTTCGGGCCTGGTGTCAGTCAAGATAATCTGTTGTAAACATCTCAGTGTTAACATGAAATAATTTGTTTCAAGGCAACATAAATTATTACATGTGGCTATACAATAAACCGGATAAAACCCTGACTGGAAATAGCTTGTTGATGTCAACTTCGCTTACAGTATTTTGACGATACTGTTAGGCATAACAAAAAATAGTTTTCCTGCAAATTATTTTAGCTGACTTGACTTAAATCCCAGATTAATATAATATAAAATTTATGCATACGATACTGATTAATTATTTGTAGGAACGTCGCAGACAGATTGGTAGCCGAATGAAAGAACTCATAATATTACCGATTTATGCCAATTTGCCGTCTAATATGCAAGCAAAGATCTTTGATCCAACTCCCGAGAATGCTAGAAAGGTATAAGTTTTTATACTAACACCTTGTGTTGTGTCGCTCAGCGTTTGTTTCAGTTATATACTAACTGCGTTTTACAATGTTACATTTAAATGTACAGTAACAGGAGTATCTATCGTTTCTCTGCATAAAACCTGTGTTGTGGAACCAGTAGATATTTAAAATTCCTTTGGATTGGCAGATGAGACCTATGGATATTAGCATGTTTGTTTACAGAGAGAAAATCCCAGTATTTACAATTCCATAAGATTGCTAGATGAGACCCACGGATATTAACATTTTGCGCTGCAGACAGAAAATACCGTCCTGTTGTAGAATCAGTATGTATAATTCCATTGGATTGGCAGATAATACCTATGGTTATTAACATTTTTTCGCTACAAACATAGAACACAATACTGTTGTAGAGCCAGTATTTGAAATTCCATATTGGTTTACCAGATAAGACCTACGGATATTAGCATTTTTGCGCTACATACATGAGTGTGCTACTGTGTTGACAGCCGCACCGCGCAGTAATTATTGTAACATAGAATTAGTAGGAATAGGACAGGTAGATACAGTCATGGCGAGAAATAAGGTAAAATTTTCAGAATTTCGATTAATCGAAATTTCGATCGACTTCGATTGCCATAATAAACAGAAATTTTGATCGATTGCAGTTTTATTCAACTTCGATCGTTTTCTGTTTTGGCGTAATTAGTTAAATATCTAATTTACAAAATTTCGATTATTTTCTATTGAATGAAATTTCGATTGGTTTCGATCAATTGCGATAAAACGTAATTTAGATAGGTTATTATTTTGACGGAACTTATTTTGTGTCGGGACTGTGTTTATCGATGTACATGAGCAATCAGCCAAGTAGCTGTGATAAAATACTAGGTGCAAGTCTACGAAAATTTCTTTGTACTAGGATGTTTTAAACGCTTTTCTTGCTAAAAGGTCAAAATACTTTTTGTCAGTACCCTGTGTACCTACGCTCACAGACAAAACTAAGTGCAAAAACGAGAGCGGAACGCGAACTATCATAAACGCAAGGGAACTTTGCTTGTCCGTTGAACCTTGTGATGTTTGTCACCGAATTTTTTTCTCCCATTGAGAAATGAACATAAGCACAAACGAACGTTATGTTCGTTTTTATGCATATGTTTTTGTCCTAGACTGCAGTTTGTAATATTGTCGTATGCGTTTCTTTGCTAAAGTATTGTGTGTAAGACAACTGTTATGGTCATAAAGATGCGTTTTCAGGTGATTTTGGCAACTAATATCGCTGAGACATCGCTAACCATCGATGGTATTACTTATGTTATCGATCCTGGATTTTGTAAAGAAAACTCTTACAACGCTCGAAATGGCATGGAATCGCTTATCGTCGTTCCGATTAGCCAGGCTGCAGCTAAGCAGCGCTCGGGACGTGCCGGCCGTGTCGGACCAGGCAAATGTTTTCGTCTGTACACAGCATGGGCGTATAAGCACGAGCTGGAAGCACAGCCTATTCCGGAGATACAGCGTGTGAATTTAGGCAATGTAGTACTGTTGCTCAAGTCGCTAGGGATTCACGATTTAATTCATTTCGATTTTCTGGATCCACCTCCACATGAAACGCTAGTGTTGGCTTTGGAGCAGTTGTACGCGTTGGGCGCACTTAACCATCGCGGCGAATTGACAAAGCTTGGCCGACGAATGGCCGAATTTCCTGTTGATCCTATGCTGTCGAAAATGATTACCGCGAGTGATCAGTAAGCTTTTGCAAACTGCTCGATTAAGAGGTATTTTCGGAAACCGGGCGACTTGGCTAAGGCAAAATTATCACGTTTGTATGATTATACAAATTCACATCTTTGAATATCAGGTGAAGAATTACCCAATAGAATTTGTGAATATGCTGCATAATTGTTAATCCAAAGTTGGTCTTGTTTTACCATCTAAGGAATTTCAAAAGCGAGCTAATTGGCATATTTCATATGATTTCCGCTGCAGACTCAATTCCCTGTGTCCGGTAGTTGTACTATAAAATACATGGACCTACAGCTTTGTAACAGACTATAATACTGTGTAGTGTGCTGCGTAGTTCTGATTCTATTGAACAATAGCCGATACAGTCGAGTAAGCGCATAAAATATGATCAAAGTCTAGGAAAAAGTTAATGGATCTTTCTGTTAAACTTAAATTTCGGTAGATTTTGATTTTCCACAGTTTCGATATAAAATTTCGATTAATTTTGTTTGATTTTCAATGAACACTATGAATTTTTGATTTCGATTCAAACTTACACAGCGTTCACAAATAATGTATGCGCTCGGTACTCATTGTAACACGTATTGTCGCAGCTATTATATCAACACGTTTTTCATATGTGTATCAATAGTTCGCGTGTCATCGTTACAAGGTTAGCGCAATCATTGGAGTATTCGTATGGGATATGTAACAATACGAGCTATTAATTATTGTTACAAATTAGGTTGTACAGCAAGTTGGTATTGTTGTAAAAATAACTACCGTGATTATTGTTGCAAAAGTCGTGTACTGGGAAGTGCGAATGGCACAGATGTGTATGAATAAATATGCCAATATTCATAAATTGTGTACGAATAACCAGGACCCTTAATGTACGGTGAGTGCCCTCAGTCATAATGTGAACGTTGCATTACTTGTGATCGTGAGTGTAAAACATTTTTACGCAGTGCGTATTATCAACATTCGTGCAGTACAATAATTTTTATAGATACTTCAGTCCAGGCCTAACACGTGTAATTTTTAACTCATTCTAATAAATTACAGCGTTGTGTAACTTCCGCAGCAGCTGAAAGCGCCTTTAAAATAATAGACATTATGTGTTCTGGAAAACGATCAGAATATACCACAGTTGATTTATAAGATCTGAAATATTTTTCTTTCAAATTATTTTCAACTTTAAAAAATATAGTGTGATCAGCTTTATATAACAGATCCATTCTAAATCTGATAAATTCTTACCACAGTGTAATGGACAAATTAATGGACCCCAAGGTAAAGGCCGTCATAGTAATTACAACAAATCTACATTTTTAGGCTAAATTTAAGGTCCCCGATCCCATAGGTAAGTATGTGTGTATCTGACTAAATATGGAGTTTAAGCCTTTAGTTACCTGAGGGCGCCGAGATTTAGCCAAATTTCTGCTAGGAAAAAATCACTCAGTGATATAGTTCTCGACCAGGTTTGCTCATCTAGAGTTCGACGCCGATAGCTCACGGGTCATCGCTGCCCAAAACTGTTAGCTTCAATTGATTATTTCAAATAAATTCTGTCCCTTGACTTCATGCCTTAAAATTTTGGAATCATATTGTACTATATAGTTATACATTTTGCGTGGAATGACGCAGAACTTGAAGGAGTGTGCGTTATATCGGAAAAGGCTTGGGATCCCCTTTGACGCCTGGTTCGTCAGCTTAGACTGGTCCTACCCCAACACAAGCACCATCGTTTCGCAGCGATGATTAGCGACCCGAATAAGTACATAAAATCATTTCCCTTGAGGAAATTATTTCGGGCATACAAAGTTTAGGAACCAGTTAAGTAGGCTAGGTTTTACACTAGTTAGGTTCGTGAAGATTGGGGACAACGGCAGAGTGTGTCATTGATTTGATAGTCGCGCGCTCGCAATCCGAACCGAATCCACAGATTCGATAGAATATAAGGCATTAATATTTAACCCTAAGAAATAGACACATAGGACGAGTCGGGCCATATTTTAATGACTCGTACATATATTTCGCACGGGCCGCACCACCGCCTCTATTAATAGCAGTAGTGCGAAGATCATTCTCTGCGGTCCAATGCGGTAACACCACCCTTGTTCTTTGTGAATTAATTTAGAGGCTTTTGTCAGAACGGCACGCATTGCTAGTCTAAACAGGTATTTAGGTTCCGATAAACTGGCCATTGAATAGCTTTTGTTCGAGTGCTATAAAAGAGTCTGCTTAACATTACCGTTCAAAATTTACCTTAAAAATATATAGAGGCAGCGTATGATAACTTATTCTTTTACGATAAGACTAAGCCCGACCCTGGTTAGACGTTGGGCGATCAAACCTTAATGACGAAATGTCAAATTTATTTAGTAACGAAAACGTAATAACTTTGCTATTTATTATGCTTGTTATGTTTGAAATTTAAACCAAAATAAGCTACTGAGTTGAAAAGTATCTGATGCCATGTATCATACATACCAGTCATGTATCACCGCACCTTTTATGTAAAACTGTATCGTGCCTTATTATCGATGTATTGTATAGCGCACCATTTTATCGTGTCATTGTGTTAATATCATCAAAGTCAGTCATATAATAACCGTTATTTTCTAGTAATGTACTCGTTCTCCATTAGTGCAAGCTTTCAGCTTACTTAAACCGGCCAATAGGCGTTGAGCGATCAGTAATTGGATTGTGACTATCTGAGTCATTAGCGTATTCGCTGTATTGTTAAGCCCATAAATAGTAGGGTAAGCGCAACAGTTAACAGAGTGTTTGTGATTTTCGAGTTTTATTGATACAACTGACAGTTGTGTAGGTCTCGCTCGATTTATCTTGACATCTTGATGTGCGTGTTAATGTCCTTGCGCGTCTAACTGGAAGCTTCGCACAGTCCGTTGGGTTTTTACAATTTTGGGGTTATATGCTGAACCTGAAGTCTGTTATATTGTGATGAGTCGTCAACGAACTGCGTTTAAGCTTATAGTCGAAAGGTCGCAAGCCTCAGCGTGCTTTGTTGGCTTATAAATGGATTTGATCATAGTGATGAATTGGAATGCGAAAGCTCCTGAAGTCCAATGTAGTTTGAGTATTGAGCAACCACTTACAGAAGTCGTAGCTAAACAGAACAACAATTCGACTTTAAACGTCCAGGGACTGTCGGATCCTGATGAGTGCCAAAGTGGCTATAAACTAAAATTGTTTCAAAACAACCCCAACTATGTATTGTTCAGTAATTGAACAAATTTCCAAATGAGACCAAGATAGGAATAGTGGTATGGACTACTTGGCCTGCTAGCACTTGACGAAACCAACTTCCTTGTTGACTTCAAAGGTAGTACCACATAGACTGCGTGCGCAACCTATCTGGCAGGTTTTGAACACGTCCCGTGAAACGCTTCTGCATCTTACTAACCTTCGTAACTTCTCGAGTCCGATCGAGCAAAATCGAAAAATTAGGCCCGTACTTGATGCTACGATAGGGTCGTATGGGCACTGCGTTTGGAAGTTGCGTAGTGTAGCTGT
The DNA here is from genome assembly GCA_030248225.1 of Trileptium ribeirensis. Lineage (NCBI taxonomy): Eukaryota > Metazoa > Nematoda > Enoplea > Enoplida > Thoracostomopsidae > Trileptium > Trileptium ribeirensis. The sequence goes on along the minus strand of JASANE010018604.1, from coordinate 73,674 downwards.
ACAATAATTACGCTTGATTGTTTACTCAGTATTATTTTATTTTTGAGAATTTCAATTTTAAGGTACGGCTGTTCCGAAGAAATTATAACGATAGCGGCGATGCTTTCAGTGAATAATGCTATATTTTACCGTCCGAAGGACAAACTGGTTCACGCTGACATGGCACGAAAAAACTTTTTCATGCCCGGTGGCGACCACTTAACGCTCCTCAATGTTTACAACCAGGTATAGTAATTTTTGTCACTTAAGCTTTGTGTTCATTTAGCAATAAGGCAGGCAAAACCTTGTTTGCTTTTTGGTTCTGAATTCAATAGCGATCAATCAGCATCAGTCAACTTTTGATTCGGCTGACATTTCAGCCATGATTGTTTTTGTTTGACAATATTTTAATGCTTGTAATTTGGTAATGTAGTTTACGATTTGTTTATGTATTTTTGACAATGTTACGAAGCTACAGTACTCGCCATAAATGACCGTCGCATTTCGAGCGCGCGAGTTCAAGCGGGCCGCAAACGAGTGGCTCGGTCGTGATTTGGAAACTATTTAAGCAAATTCTATTTTTAAAACAAATCGTTCTTAACAGTTGACCCAGTCTCATATTGTCATTTCAGTGGCGTGAAACTGACTATTCCACGCAGTGGTGCTATGAAAATTACATTCAAGTTCGGTCAATGAGACGTGCACGAGATGTTCGCGATCAACTAGAAGGTTTATTGGATCGAGTCGAAATTGAATTAAAATCTAATGTCTTGGATTCTGTTGCAATCCGGAAGGTATATTATAATTGAAACGGAGCGTGCGAAGCGAGCGTAGTTTCCGCTGATGGCGCTAGGGTCTAAAATCGTAAAAATAGTTTTGTCTGTGTCTGTTACGCACAACTTATTTTCGGGTGGATGGATTTGTGGTGTATAGCAAAAGTAATGAGGCTGTGCCTTTTAGTTGAATGGAACAACGACAACCCAATTTTCGGTGTCAAAATGGCAAAAACAGATTTTTCGTGTTCCTTGCCAGGTGTGGCCATACGGATCCCAGTCTTTCGTAGCCCATAGCTCGCGACACAGGCTTCGCATAATAACATTATCGGGAGGTATATTATAATTGAAACGGAGCGTGCGAAGCGAGCGTAGTTTCCGCTGATGGCGCTAGGGTCTAAAATCGTAAAAATAGTTTTGTCTGTGTCTGTTACGTACAACTTATTTTCGGGTGGATGGATTTGTGGTGTATAGCAAAAGTAATGAGGCTGTGCCTTTTAGTTGAATGGAACAACGACAACCCAATTTTCGGTGTCAAAATGGCAAAGTTTTTTCGTGTTCCTTGCCAGGTGTGGCCATACGGATCCCAGTCTTTCGTAGCCCATAGCTCGCGACACAGGCTTCGCATAATAACATTATCGGGATCTACAACTTTGCATAAGTATTCAATGAATTGACACCACGCTCGTTTCGTTTCAGCCTAGCATGCGAAATATTAGTTTTAGTTTTTTATTGATTATTATTTCATATTACTGGTTATCATTTTGCCATGTACATTGGAACAGCTGGTAAAATTTTTATTTATATTATACGCAGAGCTATCCAATTAAACTGGCTTTTCTATTATGGGGTGGTGGTATCCCACCACTAGCCAAAATCCCGTGTTCGCCCCCACCCACTCCAGGAAATCGCTCCATGTTTTATATTAATTCGCAACATTCAAAAATAAAAATATGGGTGGGAAAGACATATTGAGCGGAGCGAGGCGAAGCCGAGCGAAGCGTTTTTATTTCCTGTCTGTGACCAAAAAAGTCGATGTCCGTCCGTTCGTTCGTTCGGTCCGACGGATCTCAAGAACCATTGAATCGATTTTAAAAAACTTTTTTGTTTGAAAGCCTATCATGTCAGAGTGTGCACCTAATATTTGGGATTAAAAAATTTTGAGTGGTCAATTAGTATTTAGTTAAGCTTATGCAGCTAAAATAGAGAATTTTGCAATATTTGTGTTATTTATTGAAATAGAATCGTTTCGATCAAACCATTATAGGTTTTTTGGGTCGAAGAATTCAAATATAATATTTTTACCAATGATAAAGCCCTATGCCCTATGCAATGTAGTTATTTGAAGAACATAAAATTGAGTACATTCGTAATGCCACAATCCAAGCTCCGCTCACAAATGTAATTCCACTACCGAGTAGTTAAGTGATTTAAATATCGTCTCCAACAAATACAATCAGAACCGAAAATGACCACATAATTATAGCAAAAATTGCCAAAAACATGTCATAAACATTTGTGCAAAAAATTTCGCCACCTCCCCCTCCAAATTGCCCTCGAAGAATGAATGTGGGACCTCATAGAAATTCTCCCTCATTTTTTCAGCGAATGGAAAAGCCAGTTAAAGTTTCACTTTCAGCAAGCCACGTCGAAAATTTTACAGCAAATTACAGGTTTTGACTAAGTGTGTTCAGTCGAGCAAAGAGTTTGAATACAAATATTTTAGCATCATTTCCGTAGAGTTCAGAAACGTAATATTTCTAACTGAAAAAAAAATTTTCTATAGCCGTTTACTACAGAAACGCAGTTTGACGCTGTATAAAACTGTAAAAAGCTATCAGTGGCATGTTAAATAGCCCTGATCGCTAAATTTTGCCTTAAAGACTTAGCACCTGCTCCGAGCTTTCTCAGCCATTGCTCATTACCGGCTAATCCGAATCAGAAATTCATTTTTTAATGTTGCATAAAGCTTGTCGACTTTCTTGACTTTTTGAAAAGTGATTAAGGAATAGAAAGATTTTATGCAATGTTAACTCAGTATAGACTATTTTGGTCAAGCCGTATCCCGCCAACTTTGCAATTATACACATACATACTAATACATAGATACACGTCAGATACTAATTTACATTGTGCACATAAAATCGAAAGCAGACGAGATCGAACGATCACTGCTTAAACGAAGTTGTTAAATTAAACTAATGTTTTTATTAAAATATCTTTTATTAATCGAAAACGATCCAATCGCAAACTTCGTTCGATGTTTGAGTTCTTAATTCTAATTCTGTTTAGGTAGAAGCAAAGATTAATTACAAAAAAATTTAGTACGTCCCTAAACTAACCTTTCGATAACAAAATCTTTACCGCACTTTGTTGGGCAAATGACGGCAAGATACTGTTAGGGTCAAAAATTATAAGTCGTTAGTGAAAAATTAGCACCTATTTTATTGCTATTTGGGTATAGTTAGTGAACCTTTATTTTTATTTGTTTTCGTAACTACTCTGCAGGATATTTAAGAACATAATAGTATAAAGGTTAGTTTTAAGTCTATGCGCATGGAATAATCACAATGTACATATTAATAATATTCTAAATTTATGAAAAATGGTAAGTTTGCCCCTAAAACTTACATTTTGTCGCAATACCTATAATTACTCGAGTGCACCGATCGGTTCTGTTCATCATTTGCAATTAAAACAGCTTGAACGTATTCGACGTCCTGATTATATATGCACAGTAGGTTCGAAATTGTTTTTTTTTATTTAGGACAAAAATCTGTATTATCAATTTTCAGTCAAATCTAAACGCCATCATGTAATCAAAATATTAATAAATACTATAATCTCTTTTAACTGGTAGGTTATTGTTTCGCCAAGGTGGTCCATTCTGAGTATTGAATGTGTATCTATGTTAGAAAGACGTACACAGTTATATTGAGCATCAAATTAATCTAAAACTGAGCCACCAAATATCAGCCGTGTTGTCTGAACAGTTGAGGATATAATACCTATTTAAGGAACATAGTATCTCACATGGTGCAAGTACATAGAGGATAATTTGCCAGTCACATAACATGAAGGGTTGTGGATGTATAGCAATTTTCGTGTATTTAGGGTAACACAGTTCCCATTCAAAAACCCGTGTCGACCCAACTCTGCAGCCTAAATTAAGTAATAACAATAGCAGCACTGTATGTGCCGATATACAAAAAATTAATTGCTCTACATACATGAAGATCAATAACATCTCTACAGCTTGAGTGATTGCGGAGATACTGCTGTTTTCGTGTACTTTAGGTGTCAAGGCTAGTGTGGGGCACCGGTGGAAAAGCCGGCAGCCGGCAGTTACGCCACCGGCTTTCGGCCAGATAAGCCTGTCGTTCTTCTGGCCGGCCGCATAATCTCACGGTCCGCCAGCCAACGAAAAATTCGGCCGGTGCCCAACACTACTAAGGCTAAGCCTAAGCCGTGGTCTAAGCCTAAGTCATTAATCCGTCAACCGAATAGGCCGATTTTACCACCATTCGTATATAAGATGGTTTGAATGTTATAGAAGATATATGAGGATGAAAGTTATGTAAGATGGTATGTTTTACAACCATTCCTATATGAATGATAAATAAAAGATAGATTAAGTGTTTGATTATCATGCAATCATAAGTTTACACTTCTCGAAATAATCTGTCGTGTATTGGTCTAGTTGCACACATGTTTTAGAAACAGATAATCCGGACTTGGCGGTAGGAATTTGGTCATACTTGGGCGCATGTATTTGCAAGAATTATGTACTATGTAAGTTTCGTCTACAGTGGATATAAACCGAGATACATATCGGGATACTTTTTGAACAAAATTTCGCCTACCAAATGAAAAGGTGTCGGGTGTTACCATATTTGTGCAACAACAAATGCAAATAAAGTAACGCAGAGCAATTATATTTGATTTACGCTTATTCCGTAAACATTAGAGGCGGCCAGTAGCCATGGTCGCTATAGGCTTCGTTCTAAAATATAAGCGGTTTATCGTGGCGACTTGGCGTAGATTAAATATTTGTTGTTACACTGTAATAAGAACTGCAGCTTACAGAGCATTGTGTTTTTACACGCAACTGTGTAATGGATCAATACAGTTTCGTGCAGAATCAGCACGGAAAAATTTAGAATTTTTAAAAATATCACATATAAAAATTTTGAAAAATGTATCTTGGAAAGTTCCGCCGGCTGTATTGTTAGATACCAGCTGGAAAAGTCGCTGGCCAGTCGACTTTTCGGCCGGCCGGCAACGAAACCTCCAGCCGGTGCCGGAAACTGTCATGGCCAATTCAAAAACACATTTTGATCAAACCGTACAGCGTATGTATGAAACACTATACATACAGTACCATGACTCGCATTTCGAGAGTCTCGAGCGAGTGGCTCGCTCAAGATTTCCAAGTTGTCTCATTAATAATAATACTATTTTAGAACAAATTTATTTCAAGCGAGTCGCGAGCGAGGGACAGTGATTTTTGGCCGGTACTGTAGTTCGAGCGGTTGCAGAGATATTGCCATTTTCGTGTATTTGGATACCATAGACCCATTTATAACCCGTTTTGACCTAACGCTGCAGTGTAAATATTAAGACAACAGCACCACACCATTCGCAACGACGAGAGAATGAATTTCTCAAAAAAACAAACATTCATATGACTCGAGCCATTGCAGATATGTTACCGTTTTCGTGCATTTGTTACACGAAAGTTGAGTTATGCGTATCACCCTAAAACCAATAACTGACATTGTCAAATTTTACCATCGTATGGCTAGTAAGAATTATTCGCTTCGCTCGTTTCACTCATTACACTTAGAATACTATTATGCTAGTATAATATATTCTGTAGTGTGAAATCTATGTTACATGTTTATCAATGTAAAATATTAAACCGTTTAGGCAATAACAGCCGGATTTTTCTACCACACGGCCAAGTTGTCAAGGACCGGTCAGTATAAAACAGTCAAGCATCAGCAAACAGTTGTGATTCATCCGCAGTCGTCGTTAGCTGAAGAATTACCGAAATGGATTGTTTATTATGAGTTGGTGTTTACTACCAAAGAATTCATGCGACAGGTATGTTGCGTATGCTAATGCAATCAATGAAATTTTTTCGTCTGGAATGGTACTCGCCAAGTGTCTTCTGAAGAGTTTTGACTGGGTTTTTGCCGATTAGCTTCCCAATTTTGAAAATATAGCTGCGATTTTAGTACCTTTTGACTCATCTTGACGAGCTGGTTCAGAAGATATCCGTTTCGGCCATTTTTATGACAAAAACTTTTTTGGGTTGCCAATGCTGCGCCCAAGATTTTTTTTGATAAAAGTGTAATTTTATTTACCATTCGAACGGCATTGACGAGCTGAGTCGAATGGTGCAAAATCAATAGGGAGTAACCGGAATTCCGGTTCCGGCGAAAATCATGTTCCGGTTGCGGTTCCGGCAAAGGGCAAAAACCATACCGGAACCGGAATTCCGGTTTAAAAATTTTATTTGAAATTTTCTACGTTTTTGCTTCATCCTGTAATCCAAACATATGTAATATATATTATACAATGATCAAGCTCCAATACAACAAAGCAAAAGAATCGATTAACTAACCAATTTGCCGTGTGAAACGTAAGTAGGGCACATAATTTGAGCAGGAATTTTTCATAATAACCTGCAGGAACTTGTTAAATCAAAGCCAGGTCGATGCTTGTAGCAGCTATTTTACACATCCAGAAGTCTGTGGAATGCCTTTGAATTAAACCGGTCCAACTCGGTAGCAGAGTATGGCTTACGCAGAAGTACTTAGGGTATGCTTGGCTAACATAAATTGCGTCAAGCACTCGCCAGTGCGCTTGTAAACTTGGTAAATCAGTCTGAAAGGCAATACCATCGCAATACAATAAGTTTAATGTAAAAGTTATTTTTAATGCATTTTAAATCCACAATACCTTCATTTCTTCCATCATCTGTTTTACTATATATAAATTTCGAAGACCAGGTTTCGGTTCCGGATCCGGTTTAAATGGACGGTTCCGGTTACTGGTTCCGGTTCCGGTAAATTTCGATTCCGGTTATTCCCTGAGAATCAGCTGAATCGGTTCATGGGCTAATGACTTGGACATAGACTAACTTTAAAGTCGTTAACACATAAACTGATAAACTGAATGACCATTGAAAACTCAAAAAAAATTGTCATAAAAATGACCGAAATGTATATTTTGTGAACCAGCTCGTCAAGTTTAGTCGAACGGTACTAACATTGCAGATGTATCTTTAAAATTGACCAAATTCGGGCTGGGCGGGGCTAAACCGAAAAGATCCTTTGACAGTGGGTATTGTCAATTATATCCTTTTTGTTTTTATCGCTAAAAAGCAGTGGGATGCAAAACTAAAAAGATTGGTACTACTGAATTTGTTTCAAATCGTGAAACGACAGCATTCGCCAAAAATGAGTATTGCTCGCTCGAGACTCAGTTGCAATTATCTCGAAAGTCGTTAGCTACTCGATTTTATTCTAATAATTTTGTGAGACATTGTAAACGCTTACAAACCGAACTTGGTCAGCATTACTGGTGGATATAAATTTAAAAAATTTTACGTTGAAAGGTTTAACAAAATATTATAAATCGTAGAAAAAATTACATCTGATGCTCACTTAGAGTTTCCGAAATATCGGTTAAGTTAAAAGTTTTTCAGTAGCATTTATTCGCTACTATAATTGACTGTCGCCTTTTACGAGCGAGCAAGCAAAGAGCGAAAAATAAAAATTATTAAACTGCAAATTTTATTTTCTCACTTCGCAAATTACGATGGAGGAGGATCAATTATGGCGGGTACCGTATTCCGCTTAATGCATAATTATTTCATGCCGTAATTCAGTAAATTTTTTACTTGTACAGTCCTTGCCAGAAATGACTGTCACCTTTCGCGCGAACGAGCAGCGTTATAGAACGCTTAGAGCAGCGAGCGAGCAACGGTTATTTCTGGCGAATGCTGTATATAAAGCGGTGATATATTTTTTCAGGTAATCGAAATTGAAAATTCTTGGCTGCTTGAAGTTGCACCACATTACTACAAGGAAAAGGATCTGGAAGACACAAGTAGCCGAAAAATGCCAAAATCTAAAGGCAAGTCTCGATCGGAACTGGAATAAGCACGAAATTATTGAACAACTTTGGTTGTGAGGCTCAATTCACAGGCAAGCGTTGTGGCGACGATTTGTCAGGCAATGAAACAAAATATGAAGGATGGCGACAATTAAAGGCTGAGAAGAAGTTTTGTCTCTGATAACTTACTGCCGATAAATAAATTCAAAATAGCTGCAGCAAAACATTATCCGTGGAGAATTTTACGTTTATGCTACTCCGATTCGTGGAAAACAGTAAAAAATACGGAAAAATTTGACGTTTATACATGCCATTGTTTTAGTCATGGTGTTTGTGTAAAATAAACTGTGGAATACATCTATGATTGCATTTGTTGTATGAATAAACTGTAATTATCAAAGTCTTCACTCAATCATGGGTAGGTAAAATTCCCAATTGAACTATACAACGTACAATTCTCGTCGCAATAAACCCTGCTTGTTATTTGTTTGCCCGCAAATCATTTTTTTAATAATTATACCTCCGCAGGAGCAATGCTATAAAGCTATGTTAAAATACGTTAATATTACTCGATAGTATTCCAGTGGAGAATCCATAGATGAACATGTTGACTTTTTAACCTGACTTTCCACAGCTTAATAACACAAGCTTTGAGTTTATAATCTTTCCGGAATAGGAAGTTAAAAAGTTTATTCTGTCGTTACAAAGAAGGAAAACTCCTGGTCATCATAGAATCCGATTGAATTTTATTTGCAGTTTTGTGATAAAACCTTTTTTGTGCAGACTTCATTGTAGTATATCACGTCGAACATGATGCACCTATCTGCTTACCAGGAATTAACAGATTGTCCGGCGCTCTTGGGAACATGGAGATTTTGCAGGACCTGCTAGTTATGTGTGTTGAATCGGTTTTAAGCAATTCGTTTGCCCTCCCCTTTTGGGACAATGACGAGTTTGCAAGACTGACTAGTTTTGCGTGTTGAATCGATGTTAAGTAATTCGTCTGTCCGGCGCTCTTGAACCATGAAGAGTTGGCTAGTTCTGGCTGTTGAATCCATGTTTAGTAATCCGGTTGCCACCCTACCACGGTTGCACACGATACTCATCCTGCGCAACCAATGTCGCTGCGGCCCTTAATATTACGTCTGAGAAAAAAAGTGTTTTGTGCATCCTATAGATTATCAGACACTTGTGGTTGCTGTGACTCTTCGTTTCTTTCCACGCTCCTTTGGCTGAAACTCGCGCAGCTGCTCATATCACAGCTGTTTTGGACACACGGTGGCTGCGCGTGTTAAAGCACAGCTGCAGGTTTGTCAGACCGATAACAACCTAACATTGATACCTGTAGAACAAAATATTCAAAACCAGTAATTCTAGCTTATCATTTTTAGTTAATAAACTCCGGCACCTTATCTGCAGCTGTGCATGTCAACACCGGTAAATCTCTTATTTTCCGAAATTTGAGCGTTCGACAGGCATACATTCCTGATTTTATATAGTCAAAACATCAAAGCAGACGGTTGGGTTCAACTGGAAAACAAACTATCGGGTAGCTGCGTGTCTATTAAAGTCTCAAGCCTAAGTACCCTGACGGGCGTTGCGTTATAACGTTAGAAAAAACGAATAGCTTAGAGGAGAGGGGGAAGCGGCAGCCACGCACTTAGGCTTAGTGTATTTCTCATTTAAAGACCTTAGCTTGGCTTAGTATATCGACAACGGTGTGGTCTGCACTATGTTTACGCCTGCCAGGTTTTTTGGCCCAGTCTTACATGCGAGCCTACCAGGGTACGCATGGAGATGAAAATCTAGTCTCCACGCCATCTCCGTCTCCATGAAACATTCGTGGATACCGCAATTGGAAGTTATTGCATCTCACACATTGTACAACCCTAGAGTTATCAATAAATAGAGGAGTTATAGCTGTCGATGTGCAGATTTGTCTCTGCTATGGTCCACGGTGGGCATGCCCACTATATACCCCATCGCCATAGGAGCCGCGCCCGATAGCTGAGCAGAGGGCAGCCGCGGGCCCCAAGCTTCCTGCTAAATACAACAGCTCTTTAGTGCTTGGAAATGCACTGGGGCTAGATTCAAGATCTCTCTAACTTTTATGCATGATCAATGCTCTCATGCAAAATAGCCTGACCAGATACATTATCTCTCTGTGTCGTACACTTCTTCTAAAGCCAGATACAAAAACTCTCTGGCTTACCTTTAATTGTCGCTTTTGTACGGTAGACTCGGTCGCATTTTATACGCTGCGGTTATTTCCTCATCCATTTCGTTAATGATGCTTCCCACGAATCCAGCTCCTTGTTTGGATAAATGGTCCAATATCCAATAACCTTAAACTCGTAGGTTATGATTACGTCATCGGTTTGTGTTAAATTATCTCCACGGTGGAGTGGAGATCTCAGCTAAAATAAATGATCTCCACTCCGCTCCATCTCCATGGAGATCTCCATCTCCATGAGCACCCTGGAGCCTACTCGTCAAGTTTGTATAAAGGCAAATGGAGAGCTATAATTTCAATTTTGTTTATAAATTTCTTTTATCAATCGTATTTTCAAACAGAGTTTGAATTTTGGTGCAACTGTGTACTCTACCGAAAGTAGAATATATAGTAGAGGTGAGAATTTCCGCTCGGTGCTCCACTAGGCTTGAGCACAAGCCGGGTCGATATCAATTTCTTTGGAGCCAAGCCGGACCTAAATTTTCGACCTCCGAGCCTATCTGCGCCGACTATGTCTGGAGCAGAACCGACCTTCGCCAAAAAAGCTTGAGCCGACTCGCGTCTGCTCGTACACAATGCGATGTACTTTTGGTAATTTTCGTCCGTACGGAAAAGCACTTTTACTGCGGAAAATCCAAGTCTGTTGATCCATCGATGACAACATCAAACCTTATTATATTCAATAAATTTTCCTTGTGTTTTGGCAAAAGAAATCCATGTAGTAAATCTTCATTTTTTTGAAAATAATTGTAGCACTGGTTTTTGTGTATGCCATATACATACTTCGTAAAACCCACTGTAAGTTTATGCGTATGCCGTACAAGAGAAAAGTACTATGGACGTACCTGATAGGATATAGTCTGACTGTCTTTTGAATACCTTGACAAGAAATAGTTTAGACAAGACATTGCTTAACTCAACGAATGAACAAATTTTGGCTCAGTATGAGCCCCTTGACAGAGTATGAGTTACAGAGGCTCACACTGAGCGTAACTTGACTAATATTCTGACTCCGGAAAGCACTAGTTTAATTTAGTCAAATTTAACTCAGCGTTTTTACAGTGTACATAAAAGCTACCGCTCTGAAAATGCCAGGAATAGTTGAGATTATCGCGCCGACTGCTTCATTTTGTAGATGCTGTCATGCTAGGTGCATCAGTTAGTAGACGTCTCATCCCCCTTCGCCAATTCGTAGATGTTGCCGTGACATTTGTATTAATTTGCAGATGGTGTCACGACTGTACCTATTTTCAGCAACTAACTGTCATGCCAGCATCAGCAAGTTGGTGCTCTGGAGCATTTACAGCTTCCAAAGAGTACGTAGTGGATGTGGATGCGCGTAAATAACCAATGAGAATCTTGCGTTAAACTGATAATGTGCGACACTATACTGCGATGTTTTTTGTCGTAAATCATATAATCCTAGAGACGTAGATCTGCGTTACAACATTGGACAGCAGGTTTGTCGGATCATTCTTTGAATACCCCAGGTATAATTTAATCAATGTTGAAAATACAGGGAAATTTTGGTACTATTCGGCTCAGCTGGACTACTCGATTCAAAAAAATCCAGTTAGACTAAATTTATGCCAAAAGTTTCTTCTTTTTGGGTTGCTAGTGGTCCCTCCATGGAACCCAAATTTTTCGAAAATTTTCTAGTTAGTGAGCCACTAAAGATGTCATGGCCCAGTGTTTACATGCAGCCGCAAGCTCACCATAAAGAAAAAACAATGACCGCTCAATCGGATGTTCTAAGGGATTTTGCAAAATGATCGAATAAAGCACGCGCAATCAACATTGACAACGCATCGCCGAGATACAGAACGCACTGTAATCTTCGGTCTTAATACTTGGTAACAGAGAATATTAGTAGGTTAATGTCGTACCTTTCAGAATCTATATATTGTTTATAGGTGGCGCCTACCCTTGCCTACGAAAAAACATAGCATGCGGCTAATTTTATCTTTGAGTCCAAAAATTACAAAGCTGAAATCTTTTTACCAAATTAATGTCTGTATTATCTAAGATAAATCCAAAGTAAAGGCGCTACGTATCAAATTTATAGATCTCTATGACGCTTAGATTCGTCTGTAACGTATGAGAGCACGTTTGTGTTCGAGTCTGTAGTCTAGATGTTCAATTTTAATTTCGTTTTTGATGACTTCATATTTATACTGGTTTTATTCAAGATTGTATGATTTTTAAAGTATTTGTGCTGTATAGTGTGATAGAGTTCTCTATTCAAACGCAGTTGGTTATGATACAGTTGCCTGCGACGTAGTACAAATCGCGACGACTACAAACTGTATCACGTATATAGTGTGTTTGCAATTATTTGTAATAGTGATCGCACACTCCCAGTAACACGAACATTGTCGTTGGAAGCTGGAAACGTTGCACAACATAAGTAGAGCATTAGTTTGGTGGTAAATAACACGAGCGTGGTGTTTTTTTCGCTATAGGAATACGGGTCCACTCTAATGTCGGTAGTGCAAAAACTGGATGTGGTAGCGTATGTATTACGACATCCATGTGACGTACCGCCTCCACTAACTCAGCAAACCTGAATAATCTTATACTCTTCCATGAGTCTAATATCATCGGCTTGCGGTATCTGATAGCTGAATGTGCTGCTCAACCGTACCATTCGCTGTTAGCCCTAGTGTCGTCAAGTATAATTCTGCAGGATTAGCTTCTACCGATCTTAAAATGCCGTGCAATTTGTTGTAAAACTTAATAGCATCAGAGAGCGAACTCAGTAGTAACGTCCAATTTTATCAGTCGAGACAAGCCGAATTAAATTTGAGTCGAGCCGAGCTCACCTAAAAAATCGGTTCGTTGTCACCTAATATATAGATCGTTTCGGTGCATCATAAAAGCCTGAGAATTTTATGCAATCCTGTCGCCAACCCAACTTTGCCCTAGTACCCTAGTACGAAGCTTTCTTGCCTATGCTGATTTTGAGCAACATTTTTTCGTGTGTTCAGCCAAGCATTGCAAAATCTTTCAAAATTGAAGAGTTAAATTTTAAAACTTCCCGTAAAAACCAATCCAATAAGCACAGTTTGCATTCCACGCCAACAGATCACTACAATTTAATTCAAACACAGGAATATATGGTAAAGTTATGCATGTTTCACAGAATAATGAGCGCAAAAAGTGGACAGTTTTGTCTTTAATAGCCCTTTGCAAGAAATTAAAGTCTCTAATGGATGGTTATAAACCAGATTTAGCAAGTCATGTTCCAATAATTGAAGGAAAAACGTTGAAGTTCCAGGAAGATATGTTTACTGTTCTGTACGCCCATTCACACTTGGATGTTTTATAGTTACGATGAGGTGCATAAAAGTGGAAAATTAGGCCTCGGCGCTCTAAGTAAGCATAGCTTTATTGTCAGTTCCTACATGCGACTTTACCTACGCCCGTGAAACACAATAATCTCTAACGGCTAGCCATAAGAAACTGAGATCTCTATTACAGCTAGCCGTTACAGATTTTTGTCTTTAATGGCTAGCTGTTAGAAACTTTTGTCTCTTACAGCCAGCTGTAACCAACAAAAATCTCTTACAGAAAATCGTTAAATGTTTGAAATTCTAATGGATAACTATTAGAGACTTTTGTATTATATAACTGGCTGTAAGCGACAAAAGTTTCTAACAGCTAGCGGTTAGACAAAATATCTATTATTGCTAGCTGCAAGAGATTTTAATATCTAGCAGCTACTGTTAGAGATTTAAAAATAAAACAAGTAGTCATTAAAGACAAAAATCTTTAGCAGCCGTTTGCAAGAAACTAAAATGTCATATAACCGTCCATTAGAGATTTTAGTTTCTTGCAACTGGGTATTAGACAAAACTGCCCACTTTTTGCACTTATTCTGTGAAACCTGCATTATGTCTGATTACAAATTGAGCTTGTATTACCTTACGACAACTCATTTGTCATCGGACTTTTGTGACCTGTGAATTTTAGTGGAAGCGCAATTTCTTGCCCTGGGCAAGAAAATAACGGGTGATCTCTGAACAGCTTTGCCGTCCTCACGGCTAGGCCGAACAGCTAGAGCATACAATAAAGTTTCGTACTGTGTTATTGGAGATTTCGTGCCAGACAGCATGACTGAGTCATTGTTACTTCACCACGACTGAGGAACAGCCAGACTACACCCCCTGCTCTAATCAAACGGTCAGACACGTCTGAACTCAACCATCACGATTATAAAACCAATATCAACTGCATTAACGACTCAAAGTCAGATTTTCGGACTCGTTTCTGAAGAAGTTGGTTCAGACGTAGCTGAAACGCATATGATTTTTATACTGCCTAGTTCATTGATCTCAACTAGAACTTAAATTCAACCGTAATATCACCCTAATTTCTCTTCCATAAAGAGCAAAACATATTGCTTGCAGTAATATACGCATATGATTTTTATATTTCCTAGTTCATTGATCTCGACTAGAACTTAAATTCAACTTTTTATACTTCCTAGTATCACCCTCCTTTCTCTTCCACAAAAAGCAAAACATATTGCTTGCAGCAATATACTCTATGGTATTGCGGTCCCAAATGAACAAACGACTATATGTCTTGACACATATGCAGTATATACACAAAGTCAGACTACCATTATGTATACTGCAAAGCACCAGGAGGCAGTTGATGAGGCAATTAAAAAGAGGAAAATATTATTTTCCGACTTTCTCTAATTTATCCCGGGGTCCGTTGATACAAACGCAAGTTTTGTGTATCGTTTTTTGCCAGAGATTTTCCCTCCTTTTGGACGCTTTCCCTTCCGTCGTTTCGGTACTGGACTGTTGCTTCAACTTTGATACCTAAATCAGAGCACAGGGGAAATAAAATTGCCTCGCCTATTCCACGCGTTTTCGAGTATAACTCGGTTACCCCAGCACAGCCCTAATACTAACGAAAACCCATCTGTTCTTACCCGATCGTCCAAACAAGAAAAATCGTTTTAACAAAGACGCTGAGCGCATTTGGCCACAGTGGACTAAATCCGCAATGATGAAATACCAAACTGAACAGGATCGCATTTGCAAAAAGTAAACCATCGGCTGAGTTGCTGCGTGATGTCAAACGTAGGCAGTCAAACAAATTTGAAAACTGCGGTTGTAGAACCTCGCGATGGTCGGAGAAACCTTACGGAGACGTTGAAGAACAGGTTAGGTTTGCCTCAAGTACTGCATAAAGCCATTTATGGTTTTGACCGTTTTCTAGCCTGTACTTATAGATCAGATAGACTGGTGTATACTAAAATTGCCAGCTGCTCCATCGATGCAGAGCTGCTCAATTCTCCGGGCTAAACTCATGCGTTACGTTATCCAGTTCAAATTTTGAATGCTTTTAACGCATAATCTTGTAGTAAAGTCATGTGTACTACGTCTAGTTCTAGCTCTAAGGGATCTCAACTGCACCATTTTAACTCCGTTCCTTATGGTACTCGGACGATCCCGACTTCTCCGACGCCCTGGCGAACCAACGGTTACCTAAGGGAACAAATTCGCTTAGCAGACCGCCGGCGGTTTTACCAGGTGTTCTGTCAGGTCCCTGTTTTATCCCAAGTGTTAGTGTTGTGACGGTCTTCCGAGGTGCTCAACCATTATGCTTGCTCACAGATAGTAAGGCTTACCCGCTTTTCCCTCATCTTCCTACGCCCCGGAGTCTGGGTTCTCTGATACTTGAAAGTTTGAGCCCGTGCTATATGTATGCGTAGTTCGAGTGTTAGTAAAATTTATAGTTCTGACCTTGGAGTGTCTACGTTCGCAAGCCAGAGAGCTCAACTCGGTGATCCCTGTGTTCCTGTTACATGGAGCGTTTCCATAAGTCTCGATCACGTTTTGCCCCTGGTGACGTTGATATTTACTACAAGCATACGATAGCGTCAAGGGCTAATACTCATGAAATGGATATTTCGTGTTAGTTGGAAAAACAACGGACGTAATCAGTCGTTTTCCAACACCGGTTAATACTTTTATTTCTTCTCCATGAGCACATCCGCTTTGGTACACTTCAACACTAGTGAGATTGATATTGCTGGTCGCTCACATGCCTCGTCGTGTCCAAAGCGTAGATTAGCACCCGTTCCGACGGTGCTTCGCAAGCACTAAACGGGGCTCGAAAGACTCTGACGTCGCATCGGAACCCTGGCTTTTATACCCTCCGATATCAGAGCCTCTAATTTGTAGTAGAGCCTTAATTATTCATTTTGTTTATTTCGGCGAGCAAATTTTCTATTAACTCTGTGATTCCTTTGATCCGTAATTGATAAAACATTTTGAGGCTCGGCGCAGAGATGTTACAGTACTTTGTCTTAAGTGCCTCCGTGTTTTTCGAAGTAATCTGTAGGGTACGATTTTCAAGCCGAGGTTTTAAGTTTGGTTCAAAACCTGGTCGTGCATGGTCTCGTTTGTTTTACTGGTTACCGCTTATAGCAAAAATTGAACACTGCAGATAGTTTATTTTCACCGCAGACATGCGATCAAAATGACGGGTTCATAACAGTAACAATAACGTCAATCAAACCAAATAAGCACAGAATTTATTCACGAGTGCCTATTCCCGATTTGCGGGACGAGCACGTAAACCATTTCCGTTTCTCAATTAAACGAAATTATCACAACTTTTCTCAAAGTTATTTGATATTATTTCTACAATACAACGCACAGTTCAACTCAGGCCTACCGGCCGGCATACAAAAACTTGGCCGAAATACACCATAGATTGCCTGGCGATAGTTAAAATTTCCGCGCACTCGTTCCCTTGGGTGATTGCCTCCGCCGCGCCGGGGGCCAAGCCCGCCTAGGGCAGGGGGAGGGAGTTCGTTTCCTTTATTTTCATTTTTCATTTTTTAAACTCCTACCGTCCTCGGGCGCGTACTACCGCGCGGGGCGCCAACCCATCCCCCCATCCCTTTTGCTGGTAGGTTCTGCTCTCACCCCCAAAAAAAAAACCCAAAGTCGAATGTGGATTCCAAACCCAAGATAAGCAAGCGAGAATTTCCCTGCTGCCCGTCGAAGGAAGATATATCTTATTAGCAACGCCAAGGAGAAAAAGAAACAACAGCGGCAAAAACAAACACACGAAAAAGTATGGAAATCAGGCTCGACAGACTCTGACGTCGCATCGGAACCCTGGCTTTTATACCCTCTGTTTAGTGCTTTTGCCTCTTACCACAAATGATCAGAATACGACATTTGAAAATCCAAAAGCCGCAGAATACGCGTTTAAATAATATATAAGTTACATTACAAAAATAATGCGCCGTTCACAGAATAATGCGTACAGCGACTGGCAAATTTGTGTTACAAACGATGCGTCGTCCGTACCTTGTTACAAACGATCGATCGTCCGTATATCAGGTTATAGACGACAAGGCGTCTATAAATTTGGTTATAGACGATTCGTCGTCTATAACAAGTATTACAAACAACGCATCGCTTGTAATATTTGCTATGGACGATCGATTGTTTATAACATTTGTTATAGACGACCGGTCGTTTATAACAAATGTTATAAACGACCGATCGTCCATAAAAATATTACAAGCGATGCGTTGTTTGTAATATTTGTTACGGACGATAGATCGTTTATAACAAATGTAATAAACGACCGATCGTCCGTAACAAACATTGCAAGCGACGAGGTGTTTGTAATATTCGTTAACAAATTTTCAAATTCTGGGTCGAGGAACCATTGGGACGCCACACCCCCGTACCTCAAACCCCATAAATCCAGAACCGGAGCCTTAATCGAAAAAAGTGACATCGGCATTTATCATTTTGCTACGAAATAAAACCATCTAGAGAAAGAATTCGAAAGTTAAGATAAAAATAACCTTGCTTCCGTGAAGGGTACAAAATGGGGTAAAATGGGGCCAAAAGACCCACATTTTTTCCAAGCAAAAAATTTTATAATCAATATGTTGAAAACAGCCGAAGTGGTGCGTATTTTTAAGACACGTGTTACCATATGAGTAGTACATAACGCCTCTTGAAATAAGGGACAAGCACATAGAAGTTTTGTTTTGAGTCGTTCTCAATATAGATTGTGTTTTTATTGTATTGTGATTGTATGTAATTCCTGAACATTGCGTTCTATGTATGTCAAATTTTGTTGATGTGTTCACACGCCTACTTTTATAGTAACATGGATGACTTTATCCGCATGGCCGTCACTTTATAGTAATGTTGCTAGGTATATGCTCACTATATTTTCTTATAAGCAGATGATGCTACTACAAAAACTATGGGTACGCACACAAAACGCGAAATAATTTTATATTAGTTGCTTAGAAGTTTCGGATATATCAAATTTCAACATTTTGCTTACATTTTAATGCAGAAATTACTCACTTCAGAGTCAAATATAAAGGCAACAAAGTGTCTCTTCAAAACAAAACATTTGTTAGTCGTCGCTCGTAGCACCATAGCTGTCGCCAAAATCACTCACAAAAGCTGCTACTAAGACTAACAAGCATTTACAAATGGTCATTTGTATGTCTTATAACGGTCAATGTTTCAGGTTTCTATGTCTTTATAAACTTTAATGCCAAATGAGGGCAGTGCAACCATACAGGACTACCAATACTCTGATTTATTTCTTTCGTTGGGTCGACACATTAATATTCACATATAATTAGGCAGTTGCTTCAAACCGATACACTTGGTGCTTAATGTGTCGACACTTGTATCAAACTTGTGCTACATCGCCGCTATTGATATTTGTTCGTGGCTGCCGTAAGGTTGCAATCATATCGGAGAGGCCAGCATCTTGGTTATGCTGTGAGCTTGTGAACTGCTTGTGAATATTTTATCTACCGATACTCTATATTTTATCATTTATCAGAACGTAGTGAAACGTAGTGGAGATTGTGTGTTGCAGGGGTGAAATTTTTTAAATTCCGTCTGTGTGTGTGTGATCGGCCATAACTCGAGAACACCTGAACCGATTTTCATGATTTTCGGCTCTTTCGAACCGGCATAGTAGATTTACCATATATATCCCCGAATGTTTTTGATTTGGAGTATGGTTCTGGGGTCAGAGTTTAAAATGTGGGTTTTTGGCCCCATTTTACCCCATTTTAGTACCCTTCACGGAAGCAAGGTTATTTTTATCTTAACTTTCGAATTTTTTTCTCTAGATGGTTTTATTTCATAGTAAAATGATAAATGCCGATGCCACTTTTTTCGATTAAGGCTCCGGTTCTGGATTTATGGGGTTTGAAGTACGGGGGTATGGCGCCCCAATGGTTCCTCGACCCAAAATTTGAAAATTTGTTAACGAATATTACAAACACCTCGTCGCTTGCAATGTTTGTTACGGACGATCGGTCGTTTATTACATTTGTTATACATTATGTTTGCATTTTTTCGCTTGTAATATTTTAATGGACGATCGGTCGTTTATTACATTTGTTATAAACGACCGGTCGTCTATAACAAACGTTATAAACAATCGATCGTCCATAGCAAATATTACAAGCGATACGTTGCTTGTAATACTAGTTATAGACGACGAATCGTCTATAACCAAATTTTGTAGACGTTTTGTCGTCTATAACCTGATATACGGACGATCGATCGTTTGTAACAAGGTACGGACGACGCATCGTTTGTAACACAAATTTTCCAGTCGCTGTACGCATTATTCTGTGAACGGCGCATAACGTGCCATTAAAACAATAAAGCTGGTACCCGCCCTTGGTCGGCATAGACAATACCAAGTCCTTCAATAGTAATATTATCCCCTCACAGTTGGACCAGCTAGCAACATAAAAACACCGTAAAGCTTGCGTTGGTCTGCAATAAAGTTTACAGAGAGGAGGAAAAACAGAACCATCGGGTGCTCTAACTGATAACAAGATTCTAAACTTTGTTTCAATTTCAGGAGGTCGCAGAAAAGTAGGCAGCTGGAGCCGAGATCATATCTTAGCACTGGCAGGCCGCCATATCGGAAAAATAGTATTTTTACGACTAGTCTAATAGATAGTCTGCTAGCGACAGTTTTATGTCAAAAATGTGGCCATTTCGATAGTGATGAGTTTTATTGTTTTATTGGTCCAATACGAACCCACAGGAGATTCTGGCCCCGAATTTCGACTTGAATACCAGCTCAAGGTATTGAGCCTCAAAAATTAGAAGTTTTCAGGTAATTTAATAAGTTTTCAAGTGGTCGAAAATTGGACTTTATACACACCATAACACAGAGCGCCAAAAGACTGACCTGTTGGTCTTTGCCATGCCCGAACGCAATATTTGGGACCCTTACTAATCATCGGCAATAGCTTTTGTCATTTAATACCCCTCGGCTATGGTCGTACACCAAAATATCAAAAATAAAATCACACCTTCTTTGAATATTAATTTGCGTGCTATTTCTACAAATATGGTTACTATGAATCAAAATAACATACTTAGTGAAAAACATGTTAAATGATAAAACAGGTAGAGGCCTAAATTTCAATGAAATACTCGAATCATGGTTGGTGTATAAGATCTGGCCGGTACCTACGCATCCGTCCTAGTGCTCATGCATGTTGAAATATGAGTACAAAATTATTTTTCCTCACATTTAAACTGAAGAAAGACGATTGTTCCAAGCTGGTACCACACCCAGAACAAGTAGATTCCCTGGATGTTATCAAATTAAATTCCCCTTGCGTTCTCCAACGTATGAGATCGGCCGTTGTCCATTCGAAAGGAGCAGCTCAACCGTGATGATGTCAACATAACGATACAATCATTTATTTTATATCAGCAAAATAGTACATGTATGAAATAGAGTACCGAATCGCGCTGCACTGGTATCCATTCAGTCGTTTTCGAAAATAACAATTTTTCAGCCTCGCTTTATGGGACATTCAAGATAACGCGTGTGCATCGTGTCACCCGATAGTCCATAGTCAGCTGTGACGCTAGTCAATGTCACGCTACTGTAAAGCCTGTATTTATGTGACAAACATTACATAGTACAGGCAGGCACAAAAATAAACATAGTCCGCCGTAACTACTATAGTCCGCCGTAACAACTATAAAGTCCCATAGTAAAGTTATTTTTATTAGAGAGTTTTATATAAAAGAGTAAAGGCCATTGTTTTAATAATATATACATATTTCATTAAACACATAAACGACATTGGCAATGACTGGCGCCGCCATGATTTATTGGTGTCCCGGCAAACCGCTTTGCGTCTATTAAAGTTTTATTCCCAAAGGAGGTAAGAACGCTTGCCACCTAGCCGCCACCCACCTTTCTGCACTGAAGGATCCGCCCACCCGCGCACGCCGCAAAATATTAAGCTTCCACATACGCTATCCACATTATTCACAATGAGGGCTGGTTAGGGTACTAGGCCTTAGCCGAAAACCCTTATGCATGGCTCCAGTAGGTGAAACATTTTGATTAAGAAAGTTTACCCATAAGAATCCTCACCGCGCACGCAATACAATATTTATCGCCGGAGACGTTAAAATCGGGTGGCCAGCTTTCCCAGGTGCCGCACGTTTCGAACGATGATGCACCGAGCATTTAGGTAGACACTTGGGTAATTTATTATATCTTGCACAAGACTTTTTTGGACTCGAGCCTCATAGTCATTTAAACAAAACACCGGTCGAAAACATGTACGAAGTTTCGATAGTTTGGTTTGAAATATTGTTTTCTATCGATTTAAATAGAAAAATTTAGACAATAAATTTTTTAGCTTGTCCGATGAATGTTGTCCGCACTCCGATCACATCCCTGTGGATTAAATTAATCCTTCCGAAGCCACTGCTCGTGGTTCGCTGATTAAAGATTCACATTAAGTTTCTCAAAATTTTGACGTTTCTTGTTTAAAACTTGCCAAGCTCCAGACTGAGTCCAAGCACTAATGTTTATATATATCGCCGAAGCAGAACCTTTACGGTATAAAATGAGTAAAATTCAGGAATAATTTTACCGAGATATAAAAAGTAAAAACAGCGTATAAACATCATTCGAAAAAAAGCGCAAAGATAAAAAACTACTAGTGTAACGTCGGCGTATATGCGCAGTTTCCGAAGAATATGTTGTGTATAAAAATATGTACTTTAACGAAAAAAATAACAAAAAATATATGTATTTTAATGAAAAAATTATAGTTAAGGTTTATTTTTTAATTGTTATTGTTCGGGAGAGACTACATTCGATCGAAGGAACTTTAAACGTTCTTTGGCACTTCAATCGTTCGGCGGTGCAGTTGAACTGTTCGGGGGAGACCACTTCAATCGTTCGGGGGCACTTCAATCGTTCGCGGGGGGGTGTGGCCGTACAATCGATCGGGGGAACTTCAAGCGTTCGTCGGGCACTTCAATCGGTTGGAGCACTTCAATCGAAGAATCTTCAATTCAAAAGTTGCTGTACAAATCTATATATTTTATTAAAAGTTGGATCATTGTAAAGCGATCCGCTAATTTTTCGGTTGTCGCCCCAGTAGGCGGTTGGTTTTTAGGTCAGTAATATTAACATTGTGAATACATATGCTGAAAAGAAACAAGAAAATACACGCTTCCATCAAAAGTCTTGACAAAGATTACTGGCCGTTAAGCCATCGCAGACCAATGCTGACTCGACCGCAACGTTTATATTCGAGCTACTGTCAGAGCTTACTGCAGCATGACATTATAAATGATTAAATATTTTGACTCCAGTAGGAAATGATGAAATCTCATAAGTGTGTTCAGTGGCACAAAATGACTATTTCCGCCTCTACAATCATTTCCTATAGATGTTAAATATCGTATTTATGTAGCGAAGCGAGTCCTAATGGGTATAAAATTTCTTCAACTTTCCAACGATGACCTTGTGTAATGGTAGCACGCAGAAACCTAGGACTTCACTTACTACACAAGTATAATAAGCACCTAACTTAATATTACTAAGATAAATAATAGTACGGCAATAAAGTAATGAGTCGTTTGAATTGACAAGGTGGATCTAAGGATCCAAATAATAAATTAATATAATGCTCGAGCAAACTTTATGAACTACAAGGTGGACCCTTCGATCCGACCTAAGCTTTAACTTAAGCTTAGCTCAACCTAGTCAATAAAATTTATCGGAGCACCCCTGTGCTCTCAACTGAACAAATTTTAGAAGCAGCCCTCTGCTCTCAAGAAGAGTATATTTTCGGAGCACCCCAGTGCTCTCAAAGAAAATTTTTGGAGCAGCCCGTCTGCTCTTAATAGCCCAAGAAAATGTGGAGCATCCCGTGTGCTCTCAAAGACCCACTAGTATATGGAGCACCCCTGTGCTCTCAATAGTAAATTTTCGGAGCAGCCCATCTGCTCTCAATAGACCCCAAATTTTTCTTAAACTCGGAATCAGCGCTAAGTCTTAGCTTTATGTAACTACTGCCTAGCTAGAACAGTGTTAGATAACAAGGTGCCGTGCGGCTGTTAAGCTAAGAAAATATAATTAAAGTGACTACTTACTCTGAGATCTCCGATCGCGACTGACTCGCTGATCAAGCAGAAATCTCAGTTTATATACACCTTAATCCAGGCTAGCTAGACCTAGATTAGCACTTAAAATTCTTGGAATTTACAAGAAGTTGCGCATCAGCTCAAAAATTAAGGTTTCACCCTCATACCGCGCAACGATATTTCTGTGAATTTGACATTTCAGTCTTTTGATGGCTGCGATTGTTATTGCAGAAGAGAAAAATTTTCGAATTTTTAATAAATATAAGATTGCCGCTAAAAATAATTTTAGATGTTTATGCCACACGCCAACAAGTTTACTATTTGATTTGGTTCCTCAGTACAACGGTTTAATACAATTTGCGCCAAGAAATTATTCAACCAGCAACAAACCCACAGACGGTACGTAAAAAAACATTAAAGATTTTGACATTTTAATTAGTCCTTCAAACATACATCGGTCCCATCAAAAAAATATTATGCAAAAAAATATTAAATAAAATAAGGTTCGACGCAATTTATACAGTCAGTGCTCCTCGAACATAAATCAAACTGCAAGTTACGTACAGTAAAACTATAATTCTGGCATATTAGGAAAATAAAAAAAAAAGAATTCAAAAAGCCTACTGCGGGCACCTTGTTAATTAAAATACGAAAAATCAATCGAAATTGCCACACGAGAGTACATATGAATATTAGATACAACACGAGAGTACATATGAATATTAGATACAAAACTTTTTAACTAGGAACAAATTGCAACAGAAGAACAGATCTATATGCACAACTGTGGTTGGAGAACGGCGCGCTCCGTAACTTACAAAATCTCGTTGTCAGAAAGGATAGCAAGACAGATAATGATAGGCTTAAAACGATAATTGTTATCATATTAGTAGGCGCATTCCAAACTTGATATCATTGCTGCAACAATATACTGTGGAGTTCAGTTTTTGTAAGGTGAATGAATAACTTTACTTACATAGCATACTTAATTAAAACCTCATATATAAACCTGCTGGAACACGACCATACAATACATAACACCGATAGACCGGCGCAATAATCTATAGATTAGTATACTTAATATTTGTCGATACTCGTATGAACACGTGACGCAAGGAGATGCTAATGGAAAATCAGGTGCACCTAATAATAAACGTTGAGAACCAGTTATTTTTCTACTACTATTCATAAATCCAGGTTATTCTATAACTCATCTATATTAGCCTTTACTAGGGATAGTATTAAGATAAAAAAACACCCAGAGCAACTTCACTAACATCATATAGCAGAAGTACAGACGGTGTAGCATAAAATGTCATTGCTATATCCTGTTATGGAGAAGAGTTGACAAGCGAGTGAAACAAAAAGGATCATGTTTATTGGAATGGCAACAGATAAAACACCTAAGTAAGGCGCATAGTTGTAAAATTTTCTTGTAGTATTCAATACCACCAGCCCTTAACCCAAACTCTATTGTTTGGCGTTACAATCTTTGCTTTAACAGGTCTATTGCATTAATAGTTTTCTCGCTTAACAATTTTACACACGGTTATTTATAATATTGATTACGGTCAGTATCTAATAACAACGAAAAATAACTTACTCGCTCTACAGCGCTGCTTGAACCTAGCCATTATTGTATAGCGCAAACGGATAACAATTGTAACGCAAAAATCATTCAACCAGCCAAGTAAACTCGATTAAAATAAAACCATTCGCCAATACAATGTCACGGATAATACGAAAGCCAGATCGTAAAATTGGTAGTCCTTCCTCGAATTGTCAACACGAAAGAGCAGAGTAACTAAAATTGTGAGATGTGGTTTCTGAAATATATAAAATTTAATATAATTGTTATAAAAAACTGATTCGTAAGATTCAGCTCAAAATGTGAGTTAATTTGTACAGCATTCTTTTTGTAACAAGGTTAATTTCATTGGCCAAGCTCACACGGTGCATACCGGAATGCAAC
The DNA here is from genome assembly GCA_030248225.1 of Trileptium ribeirensis. NCBI lineage: Eukaryota > Metazoa > Nematoda > Enoplea > Enoplida > Thoracostomopsidae > Trileptium > Trileptium ribeirensis. The sequence continues at coordinate 48,132 of JASANE010018604.1, read as the reverse complement.
TTTATTAGTTTTAGGTTAATTCGAATAGTCGCATTATTTGCATTCTAATTCGGCCTAACAAACAAAAAAATTAGGTTGCTAGTGACCCGACGGACGACAAAATTGTCAATTATTTTTTTGAACGGAGAAGCAAAATTAAAATTTTTCGTTTTGTAACTACAAGAACAGGTTCTTGATCCGTCTCACAGGGATAAGGCACGATATAAGAAACACGGTCACATAAACGTCGTCGTCTATGTCCTCATACCAGATTAAAACATGCGGGTCTTGACACAGCTAACAAAAAGTATTTTTAATAATATTCAGGAAGTTAGCCTATAATTACTTTATAGACACCACCTGCAATTTTTAATGGCTTCTAGATTTGATGTGATTCCTCATTTGTTTGAAATTATTCCTAGGCTTCCGGTAAAACCACAAAGACACAAGGTCCTGGAATATACTTATGAATATGAAATATTGAATATTCAGCGTCAATTTCTTTACTATTTAATAAAGCATTCTTTCGCATGCTTTTAAGGTATTTAGCATCTAATATTATATATGAAATGTGCACAATTTGATAGCTAGCACCAGAACATATGGTGTACCTTTCGCCTAAATTATATGTGTTCCGCGAGACGAATCCCCAAGAAATAACAGTTCAATTTTTCTTATATTCTAAAATCCTGTATTAATAGATAGAGTGGAAATAGCCTATGTTATATATACATACATATACATGTACGCATACGTGTAGCGACGATAGTGTGCAACCGAATGCTGAATACTACAATAATGGCATGTGATCACCCAACATGCACTCTAGGCGAAGAACCTCAAGTATCGTTTAAATAACGGCACTCGCTGACAAACTTAATAATCTAATATCCCCGTTTTATGTGTATTACATCATAAAGATATCCTAGAGAATTTATCAAAACAAAGTAACACAAATCAATAGAGAATTATCATTAGGGCAGGCGGGCACTGAAGCCAACTCCTCTTTTGCATGCAAAAAAACGGAACCGCAGAAAGAATTTTGAGTGGGCGACCTAGTGGTTGTAAATTCAAAATTGCGTACCTAATTCCAAGTGAAATACATTTCAGCATTCTTCTGTTTACCGTTTAACACGTAATGGCTACTGAATCTGAGCAACTTTTTATCACGGAATAGAGTCTAATGTAGTTCCCAGCAACTAAGAACGCAAAATAGGCAAATCATCACGTTACTTTATTATTTACTCCAAAATTCACAAAATAACAAAACGTCATCAATCTTACTAGTGTGTATTTATGCCGTAAGCACTCCAAACAACAGTCCTATTAAATTGACACGACAGGTGTATCACTCGGGCCTCTTTGAAATCTTAGAATTCCAATATATCTTGCTAAATACACGGAGTTACTGAATTCACGATTTAGTCTTGGCTGCTAGAAAATTACGATCCTCAAAGTTTAGTAACTATCAGAGCGAGGCACAAATCACGATGTCAAATATTATTTGATTAAAAATAACTTTTACTTCTATAATTTATAGTTTATTTTGCAATAACAAGGTCGATTATTTTTTATAATCTTTATCTAAAATCTACAGCGAAATTTCTTAATAAGTCCTCAAAATTAACAACATTGGATATGGGACGTAATGCGTAGTAATAGGTAAAACAGATCACGGAACGACAAAATCTAGTTGGAGGAGTGTGTTGTTAAAGAAAATGTAAAATACCATGGCCATTCTATAACAGTATTGGTCATAATTGCGCCCTTGTATATTTTTGAACATTTATACAACAGCGATATGATGACGGTGAGAATGAAGTTCAATCCCTAAGGGCAAATTTTCAGAAAAATATTGTCACAAAGTCTACGCATACTGCACAAAAACAAACCATAGCTGTAGCGAATTATCGCCACTGATTGTAGAGAATCGACGCCTATCGGTAAGGGAATAAACCTAAAGGCATGGAATAGCAATTATGATATCTTGCCAATGGGCTTAGAGTACGGATCCGTTTAATTAATTTTTTTTAAGTTTTACGAAGCGAATTGTTTGAATGGCCAATCAGCATTGAATTTATAAACACATGGTCTTGAGTCTGAGCTTTAGTACAGATCATTTACCGAAAAAAATATCCGATACCTATCATCGGATATGAATAAACAACATATATATCTAGTACGTGTATTTTGGTTCCAAGTGCGATAGTCGTCTTTATATTGGATGGTGACTTACATTTCCAAACCATCATCACTGTTAGAACGTTTAGGTTTAAGCACAAAAATGTGAATCCCTCGTTAGAATAATTATTAAATCTAAAATACACGAACAATAAATGTCAACCTAGGCAGCTGCGCTTATTTCTGGGATAAATCTCTGATTACTAATAAGGAAAGGAAATTGCAGCGAACTTCAGTTCAAAACGTCGGTGGAACAAACATTAAATATTTGGCGAGCTATAAATCGCTATCCTATCACGCCGAGGCTTACAAGTAGAGATATGTAATGCGTTTAGTACTATCAAAACAAGCATTTAACAATATAATTAAAAAACAATTCTTATTGGACTAATGGATACTTAACATTCTTTCCGAAATTACATGTGGAACTTCTTGAAATCACCTAGGACGAACCCTACAGACAGATTTTAGACAGCAGCTTTCGGGCCTTCCAAGTCCAAAACATGTGTTCTTGAGCGGACAGTGACTAACCATGGTCAGAAACTTTTCCACAAAAACATTAAGAATCTTGCAGCGCGTATATAGCCGAAAGTAGTAAAAAACACAACTAGATGAAAGGTTGACGAGACATCTTCGGGTTTACAGTGACCCAGAGAATCATCTCAAAAAATAATCTCAATGAGCCGATTCTGGTGCGCGATGTGAGGCCTCTTTCGTGATATATGGGCTGCGGAACAAACTAGCCGCATGACCATATTTAAAAAAGATCCGTTAATAAACAGTTTAAGCCATGTTAACTAGGAAAGTAGGGTCAGAGATCCTAGCGTTCAACAAAAAGACACATCGTCCTCACTTTTGCTGTCAAGCAAAAATATTTGCCTAAACTCATTCAACCGAAGCGTAGTAATAGTGACAACGATAGCCGAGAAAAAATAAATAAAATTTTCGCTATTTTACCTTTGTTTACGCTTTTAGTGGAAACTCCGACCGCTTCACTCGCACTGTTTCAACTACACCGATACAATCCGAATAGGAAAATTTGTGCTGTTAAAATATGACTAACGTCAGTGGTAGGAGTGTAGTATCAATACATGATAATTTTGTATAATTGGCTGTATTTTGGATTAAAATAGAATAGGGCTTTTAACTTTCTACAGCAATTACTTGAAAGCGGTACTAGTATGGAAAATGCTATAGATATCATACATGACTATTTATCCTGTGAAAATATGAGACATATCGGTTCAGAAGCTACGAATTTCTATACCAAAGCAGATAAACTAGGGTTAATTTTGACTACAACATGAGGCTGTGTAAAACCTTCATGCTATTAAACTGGTGCAGAAATATATGATAATGACACATGCCCTAGTGTGCAGCTTAACTCGTCTGCATGAAAATGAAAGAAAGAAAAAATTAACATCTGTCCACAGTTGTACATGTTGTAATAAAATTGTTCAAGCTATACATCCAAGTATAATATGCCGTTGATCCCGGCTGACGTATTGGCCTAATGTGAAAAAACGTTATCCGCAAGAAGATATTTCTTGGGTTTATATAATTCCTAATGCTAAATTAGCATGAATTTTCTTTTGTGCATTTATCTGAAAATATTCAATTCGCCTTAGCATTTGTAAGCAGGTTATTTCTCGTACATTGTCGATACCTCCTATCTACCTAATTTCGGAAATATTTATTAAATTCAAAGTTCTAAACTATTTAGAAATTTGTTTGAAACCGGCGTACATAATTAATGGTTGTAATCGCCGTTCAGGTAAACGTAACTGACATAAGCTTCCAACTTAATCTTAGAATATTATACCACAAGTCACAGCTGATAGAGCTTTCCACAAATACAACTAAAGATACCAATGAACTTGGAATTAATGGTTTGGTGTTCAATAGCAGCATTGTATGGTGTTTTAAGATGCTGTCAGAATTCGTGGTAGAGATAGTACCCGTGAGCAAACATTTATTTATTCCGGCACCTAATCGACATTTCAAATGTAAAATAGCACGTCAGACAACTTGTATTCGATGAAAAACTATAAGACAAAAGGTTAAAAGACAACTTTCCTCTACGAATGTGGTTTAGATCAAATGGACTAGATACCTGTAATAAAAACTGTCCAGAAAAATGAGATGGTAGAATTAGCGCAAAAGGGGCCGAAATAAATTTTACTGGCGCTTGTCTGTTATAACCATATCTACAAATTATTTAGTATGGGCTCAAAACTGTGGACGTATAATAATTTGTATTAAGATAGATGAAACCACATACAAGACATCGAAAGGGTTTATTAAAGAGCCGAGTGCGAATGTAATCAACCATTTACTTGGATTGAATACGACTAATATAGAACATCGTATCCAGGTAATTTATTGTAACATTTCGGCATCTTACAGAACATATGGGTACGATTTGAAATTATATGCCAAAAATGTGAACACGCTGGAATTCTAGAAAAGCTCTCGATCATTTTCAAATGCATGCAACGATTTTATCAAAGAAAGGTTAGACGATATAGACGGAATATGACTCAATTTGAAGCATGTTTCTAAGCTTAATATTAAGTTAAACACACAGTTATTACAAGTTGTGTTTACCCTAAGCAGTATCAGACATTAATTTTACAAAACCTAGATCATAATCCGTAATTGTAGAACACAAAGCTGAACGTGCCCGTATGCTATATCATGTAAAATGAGTTATTGCCAACTCGCAACCAAGCAAACACTTGGTTTTTTTCGAATTCACGGTCGTGGATTACAAGAACAATTAAAACGTTTTTAATACCTAACAACAAAACAAAATAATATTTTTTTAATCTTTCATAGCATCGTTTCAAACACGAAATATTCGCTAAATATCAAGCAGGCGCCACAACAAGTGAGACAAAATATGTGCATACGAAGAAGAATGGCTAATAATTTTCCGCGAAACGGCAGCACAAATTGAATAGCATCACGTAGGCAACTAAAAATAAATATCAGAATAAACATTTTTTGCAACACGAATATACCTCGACATCTAACTAAAGAACATGAGTAGTGTAAACATCTGGGCGGCTTTCAGAAATAAAGCCTTGACTTGAGCGAGGGTAGCGGAGAAGAGGCATCAATATAATTCGTACTGGTAGTTATTAAAATAAAAAAAAGCCACTGTTATTAAAACAACATGATTAACCTTTCTATAAAGAAGCAAGATGCGGTTTTCGCGATACTTGGCTCGTTACAGTATTTCTTTTACCATATAAATGCATCCGTCCAAAAGTTACAGTAATATATACAAGCCAACCTGGTGCTTGGTTTCATCTATGCAAATAATTTATCATTATTAGCATATATACAAAAGAAATGCTGAATTTTTAAGGTATACTAGCCATTATCCACCACACTTGAGGAATATAATCGATTTCTAGATACAACCTATGAAATATTGTTGTAAATGGCTAAGAATGCAGTACATTGCTTTCATATACACGTGAAACACTTCACCCTATAACTCAACAAATGCAGACACGTTCAAAAATAAGTTTGATGGGACCTAGGATTACCAATACAACGGTTTTATTAGTATATATAGTAAGGCTGCTTTTAGTGTTTTAGTGATGATAAATTTAATCCAACTATCTGTTACTGTGTCACAGGATTTCAGTGCTTATTTTTTGTTGTTAATACTAAAAGCAGAACAACCTTTCGTGTAATGATTTACTTTCAGAATATTCTCTGAAAATGCTTTTCGGTCACTTTGATTGCGATAATAAAAACGGTATTTATAATTCAAAGTGTAAATAAAACACATATCTGTTTTATTACGCAAAGTTCGACAGAATCAATCCATATTTTCTAATATATTTAGAAATATCTACAAATTGTCAACGGTAATAAACGTTCACTAATTTAAGAAAAGAAACTAATGCTCAAGAAGCATATAACCACAAACTGTTATTGCTAAGTACCCCATCGCGTAGTTGCCAAGCCAATGTCATATTAATCACGAGGCGGGCTTTCATTGCTAAAAGTAAAATTTATTTTGTATACTTCATATCTGAGGAATTTATAATGCGTCCGGCCTCATACACGGACACCTTTCGGATAGACCAGCGACACCCTTGCCACAATGCAACAAATTCGCCGAACCATGTTCACATTTGTGTTTAATTGAGCCATATTAAGGCTATAAAATATTAACTTCAAGGCGTTTTATTTGTGCAGAACTACATACAAAAAGCTAGAGTACTACAAGGCTGACAGTACGATTTTCTATTTTGTGCAAATGTAAACAATTTTTCCCACCGCATAGGTTCTCCTGTATTGCTTGTGCCGTTTTATATATACTTATCAGTTGCGTGTAGTTACACCTTGATAAAGGTCAAAAGCTCAAGTTTGGAAATCGAAAACTACAGGTTTTATTAAAGCATAACTAATTCAAGACTGGTACAGTCTTAACACTGACTGCAAGAAAATCATAGACACTCAAATTTGCCAAAGAAGTGATGCATAGCATTTCTAGAAATTTGAGCTACCTTGAATGTTAAAGCTTCCGTTAGATTAACCTTTAATTTGATGAATTACCTAGATTCTGTTAGGCCGCATGCTATAATTTCCTGTAGTTGGATTATGTTATGTCAATTTTTGATTAACGAAGATATGTATGAAATTTAGCTTCTTTGTACAAGGATTTCGCGATATCCGGTTATTTAGGTATCTATTGTATCAACTGCGGCCTCCAGATCGCTGGGGTCGCATTTCATATAAACAGTATCTGCCGCCATAAAAAGCCGTTATAGTGATGTAGGAAGTCACCACGTACGTCGATCCGCTGCTAAGCAGAATTAGTTCAACCTTTAATACAATCATACATGTACAATTGAAAAACGGCGACAAAACACATTTGGTAAGTTAATGGATATAGGTATTCTTAAATATCAAATATATTCCGCCTCGATACTCACAGAAAATATAAAATGATTGATCAGACAAAAACCGCAAATGCGAATTTTCAGGTATAAGGTGATCAACCTTGTCTCAGAGCGGAAATCTTGAAAACACCTTCAGTATAACAAAATCATTTTTCTGAACTCCCTTCAACGTTGATACGATAGATTTAAATTTATTTGAAAGAGAGCGATAGGATCTTCCACTAAAGGCGCTAAGGCGAAAAAATTCGTGAAAACTTGTTTTTGTCAGATTCCGTCACGCATAAACTCATATTCGGGTTGATATATTTCGATAATTTTTTTTGGATATTGAAAATGATAAGAACATGCCTTTTATATGAACGCGATCAGCCCTGAGTCCATCTGCCGTGTCAAAATGGCAAACACATGATTTTAACGGTTCTTTGCCAAATCTTACCATGCGTGTAGCAGATTTCCGCTGTCTATATGTTGCGACATAGGATTCGCATCTGGAAACGAATACGGAGAATCAGCTCATCGAGATCTACAACGTTGTTAAGCATCACGGCTTACGGGACTGGGCCGTCGACTGAATATGGCTTGTCGACCTTTCGCCAGAAATAGCGATTTTTCTTAACTTCGGTAAGTTATATTGCGCATTTTACCTCACAACTAGTGCCTGTTAGTGACACTTAAGTACACTGAATATGGTAATTTTGTTAAGTTCAGCTTCACTATATTATGTCTTTTCATGGTGTTTAAAGGCTTTTGCATTCCACAAACCCGAATTTCAAAATGTAGCCTGTTTTCATTTGTTTAATTACGTACTACGTGCAGGATATCAAGAATGTTAGGTTTTTCTGAACAATGGATAAAACGATTGTGTTATATAGGTTTTAGCACGATTATTTCATGTCTTTTTAGGGGTTTTCAATGAATTTAGGGTCAGTGTGGACTAATTTCCAGAATATAATATGTCTTCAGTGATTTAGTTTATGGCTCCAAAAATGACCCTTGTACGGGTTGTTAGTACAATGAATATAATCGTTTGGCTAATTAGAGATTAGCACGAATACTTCATGCGTTTTCAGTTGTTTTCGATTGGTTTAAGGTCGACGTGGTTTTAGGGGTTTCAGTCGGTCAAAGCTCCATAGGTTTTAGGGCGACATGAAACACAGCCTGTTGCACGCGACCATATACGATAACTTCAACAGAAGCATGCTTGGTTCGTTTTATCATCGCATGCGAGATACTAGTATATAAATTGGCGAGGGTGAACCTATTTAGAGTCGGGCTGTTTTGGTTCCGTGATTGTTTTTTCTCGGGAAACCTTGCACCAACTATATAGTATTCGTTTCCCCGTGAACAGTATCGTGGTCTGATTAATACCGCATAAATGGCACCGCAATAACAGTTTCATCTATCAGATCTTTTGGTAAGTTTTGAAAAAAATATATTTGCTTGCCTGGATTTCGGAAAAACTGGGATTTTTTTAAAAATAAACATGCTTTCGTCTCGCAAAACCCCTAAAACATATGCTGTTACCATACTAGTACAACTAAACCCCGCATACTTAATACTTAATACCGTAATACTTTGGAGCGGCAATATTTGCAGCTCTAGAAGCGCTTAAAACATCTTTCCAATAGTCGTAGCTATTTTAAATAAGGAATGGGTTTTACCTAAATAACCTGGGTAAAAGTCAACAAATATTTTTGGTTTCCCTATGGTTAGATGTGTAGGTATCCGGCTAGAGGTCCCCCAAGTCGTGCTATTTGTATGGGAAGAACAAATATGTGGAGTTAAGCAAGGACTCTTCACACTTGAATGTGCCAAATGCGAAAGTTAACATTTTTATAATTACGGGTACTTTATCCGCTAAGTTTGGAAATTTTATAAGTTTGTATTTCGTTGCATACGGCACGGTTGGTAAGTAGTCTATTATAGTACTTAGTTTGATCTTCTAAACTGGCACTAGGGCGCTCCAATCTCCAAAATTATGGGAAACACTCAGATGTCACCGGGTATCTCGCAAAAAATACGAAATTTTTCCAGGCACTTAGTCCATTTAAAACAATCGGAATATAACAAGCTACGATTTCAACATTTGCAAATATCCAACCGTTATACTCCCCATACGTTGCGGGAGGTGATGAGTCAGTCTTAGATTTTCCGACTTTTTTTCAATAATTACTTCTAGCACACTAGTGTTTGGATTTCTTTCTAGAAAATTATTTGACGTTTCTTTCAGAAAAAATATTATGAACCATAGGCATATGAACCAGAGGAAAAAATATTATGTACCATTGTTTGGAGAAGGCGACTCACATTCTAACTCCGGCTCTGGAACGTTTCAGCGTGAGGCTTCTGTTTTAAGTGCGACCTCCAGATCGCTGGGGTCGCATTTCTAAAAAACAGTATCTGTCGCCATAAAGGAGCCGATATGGTGATGTAGGAAGTCACCACGTACGTCGATCCACTGCTAAGCAGAATAAGTTCAACCTTTAATACAATCATACATGTACAATTGAAAAAAGGCGACAAACACATTTTGTGAGGTAATGAATATAGGTATTCCTAATCATCAAATTTACCCCGTCTCGTTGCTCACAGTTAACCAATCAAGAATGGCGTGTATCAAATGTCTCTATATGTATGACCACATTTCAAGAGAAATATTTAAATATCGTGCTTGAAAAACGAACATCTATTGGACAGACACATCCCATAACCTACTGGGCATCTCATCCGTTGATACCAAAAAAATTCATATTAAAACGCCCTTCTCGGATGTATTCGATTTCTTAAATTCAATTCATCAATTATATAAACTTGATGAAGAGCAATGCAAATATTGACCGTATATTTCGAATGTAGCGGATGTTTGAACGAACCACTGACAAAGGAGAATCACTGTCAGATTAAGAGATGCTACCCTACTTATAGGAAAACATTAAACTTGTCTGAAGATTCAAGAACGTGGTTAAGTTAAACATTCGGGAACAAAATAATATAAAACTTTTCCTCCCATTTTAACAATAATAGGTCATTATGCCGTTTTCGATGGTAATTTAAATGTATATTAATTTTATTCTGACTCGTGCCGTTTTCATGTTAGACAAATTCAAAATTTTGCATTAGCGCCATGCTTATCACTCAAACATAAACGTGATATACATATTTACGTTATTAAATACACAACTATGTTAATCTGTACCATTTTTAGATTAAATATGTTGTGGAATGTAACTGAATAAGTATAACATGAAGCCACTAGCTAAGGTAACAAATTGCATATTCGGAATTCTCTAACACAACTGCGCAGCTGACCACCTTTGTCGAAATTCAAGGTAAAATATTTGATATCACTTAATTTGAGTCTCGGATATTCAATCTAAGCTATAAAACAGTACTATTTTGAACAATTGATATTTTTCTCACAGCTGCCACATTGTTCCATACTTTGGCTTCTGATTCATACACTTAATAAATCGACAAACACATTTTGTGAGGTAATGGCTATAGGTATTCCTAAATATCAAATTTACCCCGTCTCGTTGCTCACATTTAACCAATCAAGAATGGCGTGCAACAAATGTTTCTATATGTATGACCACATTTCAAGAGAAATATTTAAATATCGTGCTTGAAAAACGAACATCTATTGGACAGACACATCCCATAACCTACTGGGCATCTCATCCGTTGATACCAAAAAAATTTCATATTAAGACGACCTTCTCGGATGTATTCGATTTCTTAAATTCAATTCAATTAAAAACATAGTTCCTTGGAACCACACTTCTTTGATCTTGTTTGCACTCTCTTGACCATGTAAATATCGTCTGACAATTTCAGACCACGCTGAGCCAGCAGCAGGACGACCGTGCTGATAGGTATTAGTAAACGGCGGAGAAACAAAGAAAAATTCCAAAAATCTGTGTATTTATCGCAAATACATGGCTGACGATCGTGAATGGAGTTTGTGATTTGAAAAGTGCTTTTGCGAAAATTGCACAATACAGATGATCGGTGTTTTGATGCTTCCAAAAACTCAGTGGTCGATATGAACTCTTCACTCGATTGGCACTGCAGCACGTGATTGGATTGGAAATTCAGGTCCTGAGCTTCTGAGCTTGACTCAAGCGACATTGACGAGTAATGGTTCGATGCTTGTAATGAAAATAGCGAATGGTAGAATGTTGGTGTAATTAGTTTATAATCACTTATCATCAATTGTCAATGATCTTACTTTCAATCACCTTCAGTCAGGCTTCTCTTCAATCGGCACGCTGTTGTGGTCGTTGAGTCTTTGGGCGTCGATTGAGGAATCATCTATCGTCACGACGTACGGCAGTTGATCAAGTGAATAATGACTGGTTAGTCGAGATCACGAACGCCTTATATAGTCTATCGTCTTTGCTAACGTATATAATTTGCATAGGCAAATTGTTAGCATTAATTTGCATATCAAATTATTAGCATTACAGAACCCCCATTGTTTTAAGCGGAGCGCCGACCGAACACAACAGCCTGAGGTGCAAAACGAACTTTTTTACTGTTGGTGCAGGTGACGGCTGACCCCAGATGAGGCTTCAAATGCTGAGACGCTATGTCGAAGGCGCGCCGCAGGTCCGAACGCTTGACCGTTGGATTAGGTTCAAAATGACGAATCGATTGGAACGGGACGAAAGCAAGGCGTTCCGTACCGAAAAATTTTACCGCGAGTGAGTTATGTGGTTGTTTCAGAGACGATAGTTCCGTTTTTGCTGACGAGGTAACGAGTGCAGGCCACCATGGCCAATTTCGAATTTTCGCCAGAATCACCGTGCCTTCTTTTATCTGTTCGTCGTGACCGATATTAATGTCGCTCTGCTCACGGAGAGTGTCGCTCGAAGAAGTTCGAGGGTGCGGATGATGTGTTTGTGCCATCTTAATCAATTAGAAAGGCAGATTTAATGCGGTCGAGGCTTACTCGATCATCACCGTTTTGACATTTGACGACAACAGTTTTATCATCCCGATCTAGTACCTGGTACGGACCACGATAACGCGGTTGTAGAGTGTTTTTAGTGGAGTCGTCATGTATCCATACGTGTTTGGCGATTTTAATGTTCGTCGGCACGTAACATTGTTTGTTGTGGTGACGCTCAGGAGCATTAAGACGGCGGATGCCGGAAAATAGTCGTATTTTGAAATCATGTTCTGACGCTAACTCTTTAGTCGACGTTGGCGTAAAATAATGGTGTGGCAAATCAATACTGGATCCAAACACCATTTCACATGGAGCAAAACCTTTATCGTTGAGGCTCGTGCGAATTCCAAGCAAGACGAGAGGAAGTGAGGCTGTCCACGTAGCGAAAGAACAATGAGCACGCAATCCGTTTTTGAGCGTACGATGAAAAAACGTTCAACAGCGCCGTTGCATGCTGGATGATAGGCTGTCGTTCGACGGTGTTCAATTCCTAGTTGCTCCATGAGGGATGACCATAACGCAGATTCGAACTGCGTGCCGCGATCGGATATCAGGACACGCGGAACGCCGAATCTGCTTATCCAACCGGAGATGAGCGCCTCTGCCACTGACTCAGTAGTAATGTCGGAGATGGGAATTGCTTCGGGCCATCTAGTAAATCGATCGATAATGGTTACCAAGTAACGCTTGTCATTCGAAGACGGCAACGGACCAACAATGTCAATGTGCACCGTGTGGAAACGTCCAGTTGTTGGGATTGTTCCGACTGCAGCCTTTGTGTGTCGTACTACTTTGCTCCGTTGGCATTTGATACACTCACGGCACCATGTCTTGACGTCACGATTCATGTTTGGCCAAATGTAGTTGTGGGAGATGCTGCTGAGAGTTGCGCGCGAACCAAGATGGGCGAGGTTGTGCACCGATTTGAAAATGTTGAACCGCATTTCCGTGGGAACGTACGGGCGAAGTTGCGAAGTGGAAGCATCACAGTAAACCGTCTTGCCGTCGATAACGAAACGCTTGATGGGCAGATCGGTTGATTGAATAAACCGTATGAGGGTAGAATCAGCAGCTTGAGCATCAGCCAGTTGACTGTCAAACGCAATTGAAATAGTGCACACAGGACGAGAGAGAGCGTCTGCCACGACATTGTGGGCGCCTGCTACGTGCTCGATGTCACAACCGAACTCTGAGATGAAGGACAACCATCGAGACTGCTGTGCGGAAGGATTCGCCATCGAGAGAGCGTTGACGAGTGGCTTGTGGTCGGTGCGCACGGTGAAATCGGAGCCGATAAGCCACGGAAAGTGCTTCAGGGCTTTGTAGATTGCCAGAAGCTCTCGGTCGAACGCGGATTTGCGGGATTCCAGCGGTGTTAGCTTCTCCGAGTAGAATGCTAAGGGCTCCGCGTTGCCATCGACCACTTGGTTGAGGACAGCGCCCACGGCGGCGCCGGACGCATCGGTAGCGAGTTGAAGTCGACCTGCGGGTTGGGGAACGAGAGCTTCACCGCGGCAGCAACGGCCGATTTGAGTGCATCGAATGCCTGGCGGCTGTCGTCCGACCAGGTTAAACTAAAGTTGCCTTTACCAGCTTTACCCCGTATCAGGTCGGTGAGAGGAGCGGCGATCCTTGAAAATCCCGGAATGAATCGGTGGTAGCAGCCGGCCATACCCAGGAAACCGCGCAGGAGCTTCGTTGTTTCCGGGCACGGATAGTCGAGGATGACCTTGACCTTGGACGGTATAGGCCGCACGCCGTTTGTATCGACCTCTACCCCGACGAAGTTGACTTTGGGGCTGAACAAAACGCACTTGTCCGGGCGAAGGCGGAGACTGTGGTTGTTGAGGCGGGTGAGGAGCGTTTTGAGGTGCTGCAGATGCTCGTCGTTTGAGCGGCTGGCCACCAGGATGTCGTCCAGATAGACCTTGACAAACGGTAAATCACCCAGGACCGAGTCCATAAGCCGCTGGAAGGTTTGAGCGGCGTTACGAAAACCGAAAAACATCCGCCTGAACAGGAACAGGCCGAGCGGAGTTGTGACGGCCGTCTTAGGTTGATCCTGAACCGCCACAGGAATCTGTGTATAAGCGCAGACGAGGTCCAGCTTCGAGAAGACAGTCGCCATGTGAAAATCGCCGGAGAGGTCCGTGAGGTTCGGCATCGGATAACGATCGGGAACCGTTTGACGGTTGAGCTTTCGGTAGTCACCAGTCAGGCGGTAGGGAGTTTTGGGATCCGCCTTTGGGGCCATGTGTAAAGGTGACGCGTAAGGGGATTCACCACGATAAACGATGCCTTGCTGCTCCCACTCGGAAAACACCCGCTTTGCGATCGCCAGCTTTTGTCCATCAAGGCGACGTGGGCGGTCGAAGCGCGGCGGTCCCGTGGTAACGATGTGGTGTTCGATGCCGTGGAGAGCCGGCGAGAAGGCATCGATCGGCTCGAAGATGCTCGGGAATCCGCGGAGGAGCTGCTTGATCCTGGTTGTCTCAGCAGGTATGTCGACTCGAACGTCCGATGGTATCGATTCGGGCTTCGTGGTTGTCGCGCAACAGGCCGCAGGAGGCTTTGCGGTTGCTGCCGGGACCAGGCGGTTGTTGACGCAGTCGACCGCGAACCCGTAGTGCCGGAGGAAATCCTGGCCAAGGATCGGATGGGCGACGTTGGCGACGTAGAAAGTCCAGCTGAATTTCTGATCAAAGCCCGCGAGCCGGAAAGTTAAGTTGCACGTACCTTTGATCTCGACCGGCGTACCGTTAACTGCGGTGGCGTCGACCGGATGTTGGTGGAAGGTAGTGGTGTTCGGCGCTTGTAAGGGGTGTAGGAAGGAAAGCGAACTCCCGCTATCGGCGATGAAGCGCCCGACTGAAGTTGCATCGATGAACACAGCGTTGACAGCCCCACCGCTTGCTGCCACGGCGGTGGGGGCTACTCGTTTCCCGGACCGCTGGCGGGGCCGGACTCCGCGTTGAATGTGCAGAATTTGGGCCCTTGGCATCGTTGTGCATTGGCCCCGAACTTCCCATGATACCAGCACACCCCCGGCGTTCGTTGACGTGATTGAGACTGTGGCCGGCGTCGTTGATCACCGTGGCGGCCACTGCGGTAGTTGTTGTTCGCTCGTTCTGGCGACCTCCGATTGCTTGAGCCGCTGCGGTAGGACAGCCTGCGGACAGCTGCTGCCAGGTCGCTGATTTGCTGCTGGATCGAGGCCTGCCAGTGATCTGTCGTCGTCGGTGTTGAGCCTGAACGAGGAGCTCGATTGACCTGGCTGACCAACGCCGGATCGGCCATCTCCATCATGGTGTCGGCGATGCGAGCCAGTTGCTCGAGGGAGACGTTGTCCATTGAAACCAGCGTCAGCCGGATTTGCTCGGGGAGGATCTCGAGGAAGCGCAGGCGGACGAAATCCTGACTATTCGGAGCCAGCTCGAGGAGTTCGCGGTGGGCGCTCGATGGTTTGCGTCCCTTGAGGTCCTTCTCGGCGAGGAGCTTGCGGAGCCGCCGGTTGTCGCTGTCGGCGTAGTAGTTGATCAGCGTCCGCTTGAGTTCGCCATAGCCCGCGTTGAGGTCGACCCCCGACTCGTGGACGAGCGCGTTGTCGATCACCCGAAGGACGGTTCGTTTCTTGAGGTCGTCGTCGATTGAACCGAGGATTTGTTCGACCTGGTTGAACCACGACTGCGGTGTCTTCGGGTTGAACTGCGGCAACTGATAGAATTGACCTGCGGTAGCGCTCGGTTGTGGTCGTTCGATTTGACTTGGTCCAGCGTTGTTTTGAAACTGAACTATGGCCAGCTGACTGTGTGCCAATTGCAGCACATCAGGCCCGAATGGAGTGAGCTCCGTGATCATCTCGTCACGCGTCGGTGGCATAACGAACGCCTTGTCACTTGCCTTAAGGAGTTGTAGCATCCCGGCCAGCGTGTCCTTGGTTTGTTGCGACAGATTGACCGGCCCTGGATTACGCTCGACGTCGCCAATGACCAGCAGGACCCGTAGGCAGGTTGCCTGTCGTCGACCGAGACCTTGACCCGAGCAACCAGGGAGATGAAAACCGATGAAACTGGGGAACCCCGGATTGACTGTACGTGTGACCAGCATTCTCGACCGTCGCCACTTGCTTTGACCGGAGCCCTTGAATCGACCATTTGATCCGGAAACAACAGCGACCCTTGACCAGGGGGCTTCGACTTGAGGAACCTCGGGTACCGCGACCGTGTCCAGGACCGTCGAGGTCCGGACCATAGGAGACCTGAGAACCGCCAGTGCCAGCGCGAAAAGGACCGGCAGGATCCGAAAGAGGGAAGGCCGGCGTGCCCGCGTCGGGTTCACCATTGTAATTAGTTTATAATCACTTATCATCAATTGTCAATGATCTTACTTTCAATCACCTTCAGTCAGGCTTCTCTTCAATCGGCACGCTGTTGTGGTCGTTGAGTCTTTGGGCGTCGATTGAGGAATCATCTATCGTCACGACGTGCGGCAGTTGATCAAGTGAATAATGACTGGTTAGTCGAGATCACGAACGCCTTATATAGTCTATCGTCTTTGCTAACGTATATAATTTGCATAGGCAAATTGTTAGCATTAATTTGCATATCAAATTATTAGCATTACAGTTGGTATATGACATATATAATCCTTGGCGATTCAGCTGACGCGTAAAGCTACCAAGAGTTTAACGATCGTGCAACGGCTTTCACTGCCGTCCCCTAGTGCTACCCTATAAGCACAAAATAGTCCCCGCATGCAGAATCAATAATTTCAAATGCACCTTCCACAAAAACTGTTTAAATTATGATAAAAGTTTTTTTGTCTTTAAAAATTTTTGCTTGAAATCGTTAATTTTAGAAATACATACATTTATTTGAGCTTATATTGTGCAAAGCGAGCTGTAAAGCAATCCTACGCTGACACCTCTATGTTGACATCCTGTCTGAGCTGAAGCTTAAAGTTGTAATTTTGCATTTTACAATATTAACTGTGTTGCAGTGGTACGCATGACTTTAGGTAACCCAAATACTACTAGTAGCATAATGAAGACAACAGTTTTAATTGGCCTATGAATTACAGTAGATATTTGTAATTTTAGGACGGCATTTTAGTAAATTTTTAGTATATACCAGAACAAGTTGGCCGCGTACCTATTGTAAAAACAGTCTCTTAAAACACAAAAGTATTTTTATGTTTAGTTGTTTAAATACTGAAGTTTAAATCAAGTAAGAAAACTGTGATTGGTAATTTTTCTAAGTATTAAACGTCTGATGAATATTTACGCAACATAGCTTCATATTCTTTCCAGCTAGAACCGCTACAACCAAACAGAAAGTTCTTTTAATCAACTGTAGCTGAAATGTGATACATGATGTGCATTCTTGCTAGTATGCAATATCAATATTGTTGATTGATAAAATACCAATTTGTCTTTTGTCCATTTTCAGTTGTCATGTTTTTTCAGATTTCAATGTTGTACAAAATTATTTTAATATAAAAGAATTTGATTCTGGTATACTGAATTAGCGCTTAATCTGAGGAATGGTCGCTAAACAGAAAGTTTGTTTAGCTAAAACTACCTTTGGTTTCAGTTTAACGTAAGTTCTTCCAATAAATTTAAATAAACCTAGTATATATGCAAAACAGTACTGAAATGTATTATGCTGCAGACTACACCATGCGTTTGGGGTCTGTATTATTGAGATATTGTGAGATAAGCAATGGTAGAATAGTCTCCTTCGCGTAGCCTGCCTAACGGAGCAGGCAACTTTAGGCTGAGACATATCCCTAAGTTTAGCTTCGGAGCAAACAATTTTGGCTTTTTACGCTCGCATAGACGGAACAATATGGTGGCCAGGTGGGATTCCCAAATGCATACACGATTTAGAAACTAGATGAACCTAAAGTATGAGCCGACAGGAGACGAACAATGAGCCTTTCGCGTGCGCAACAATATCGGTACATCTATGGCAAGCAAAAAATTTTGTTTACCATCGGTCACTTTTAGTATGGAAAAGTTTAGAAAAAATTGTAGAATCCGATAAATTTTATAAAATATTTATGCGCATAATTATCTTTCGAAAGGCATCAACGAGCTGAATCACAAGGTTCCAAAATATATTTGATCCTATTAACACAGTAGTACTCGAGAAATTTTACATTATCGCCAAATCGCGTTTCATAAATACAATTACCACTCGCTAACCGACGTGCGGATGAATGGCAGCGACGGTACTGTGGGTGGTGGCGTAATCGTGCTATCCTGATCACAGACGCATCGAAACTCATCTGTAAAATAATACTCTTTTTAGTTTGTTGCAAACGAATATCGGTGCTTCCTAAAGCGTTACTTCAAAACAGGTAAATATGGTCGCTTTTTGTTAAGCTCTAAAAGCTGTAAATGCTTAGCAATTTTCAGTAAGGAACAACATTATTTGTCTACCACGAAGTAGACTACAGTTTTCACTCACCTGGTTCCAACAATTTTGCTTTCACAGTAAACATTCTTCCTGTTTGTGCATAAGGGTCGCACATACACATTCTCCGATTGTCTGAGAAAATGAGGAGGTATAAATCAAGAACACCTCATTAAATTTGGACACCCGGAGATTGTGTCTCTGTATATATAGACTGAAATATGTGCGTTAGCTTAATGCATGCTACAAATACATAGAATTTACATCTGCTAGTACAGTACTGTACACATGTGGCTTTCCAATAATAACACAAGCTGAAACAGCACTTCAAGTTATCAGCGAAGGCACCCCCGCTCTCAAAACGGTCCTATCTCCCTCCCCGCCAAGAGGCTGACCCCTGAGAGTACAAGCCCGACCCCTTCTCTTCTGACGCTCCGCCTACCACTGGGACCTTGGACTTTGAGCTAGCATGTACATTAGTAGATAAAGATTTCGTTCATACCATTTAGTCCGTCTGTAAACAACCAAGTTTGTGATTTTGTTAGATACAAAATATAATTGTACGTGTGCCACTAATTTTTTATGTGTGCCTCCTCCGGACATCGAATTATGCATCGAAACTCAATACATTTCTGTATGCCTCGTTTATATATATAATTTGGGCATGGTAATGTTTGTAGCAGAGCAGCGACGTCACGGGAAGTTTAAAAAATACACAATTTCAAATTCGAGAAAATGCAATGACTGCTTAGGCGGGTTAACGCCAGATGGTTTCACATGGCGCGGAGATTTAACTCTAGGGCGTCCCCATCATAGCGCAATAATCCCTGCTTCTCTTCTTTGGATAAGAGGCCCTCAATTCCGCAAGTCTAAATTGAATCTGTGCGGCATAAATAACGTTGTCAGTTTAGAAATATTATATATACCATAGTTCAAATTGGCCGAATGGTAAATATATTTCACTGTGTAAATTATTTTATTAAACCAAAATATTTTTCTTTTAGCATACATATGAACACATGTGTAGTGCTTGCCATGTAAATCTAGATGGTATGTTCAGACCCGTAACTAAGGGGGCAGGGCCCTTGAAGTGCCGTCGGAACGATTGAAGTGCCCGTTTGGAAGGATTCAAGTGGACCCAACTATTGCGGTGCTCTTCCAAAAGATTGCAGTGCCCCTCCCAACGATTGAACTGCCCCCTCCGAAAGATTGAGGTGCCCCTCCGAACGATTGAAGCGCCCACCGAACGATTGAAGTGCGCCCCCAAACAATTGATGTGCCCCCTCCGCCGAATGATTTAAGTGCCCCCCGAACGATTGAAGTACCCCGAACGATTGAAGCGCCCCTCCCCAAACGATTGATGTGACCCCAGCTTGGACGGTATTGCTTTCGTCATTTCTTAAACCCTGTATTCGAATCAGTAACATGTATAAATTAAAGCGCGTAACCGTGATGTTCTGTAAAAAAATAGTTCAATCAATTTCTCCTCAGCATATGTGCAGTAATCCACATTTTAAGACGTTAACAATAATAATGCGTTCTCTGAAAGTCTTCTGTAACTTTCATTCAAAGTTTGAATTATGCTGTGCTGCGCCAGGGAGTAAACAGTGTATAAGCAATCTTGCGAATAAACGTCAATAAATGCACAATGCTAATTGCATTGTATGCCACGATTCAAGTGCATAGAAGAATTGTTTACGAAAAAATTTGTTTCTTCTAGCAAGGTGAAATAATTTTATATTTCCGCTGGATATATTTAGAAAACTTGATTTTAAAAACAATATATAGATTCCTGCTTCCATTGATATTTCTGATGTCACATAAATGACAATGTCATACATGGCGGCGGTCGGTCATGCCAGGGGGTAGAGGCCCCCACGGGGGGGGTCGCGGCCATCCTAGGGAGTAACCCCCCGGCCGGCCAAATTTTCTTGTGGTTGGTCGTGAGGACCTTTTTTTGGTCCTAGCAGCCATATTTTTCGCCTATGAGTTCAGTTGCTGCCCTAGGGTTCGCCCTCAAAACTGGTCGGGGCGGGTGGTTTTAGGGTCCGCACCCCCTTCGGGGTCTCCGTTTCTCAGAAGTGTAGATTGCATTCTGAGCATTTATAATTCTGAGAATTAATAACAGCACAGATAGCTCACTTTGTATTTGATCGCACACGACTGTTCTTTACACCTGGTGTGACGTACTTATATTCACACTTTGTGCGTGCTGCGCTGTGCGTCGAGGAGGTGCCAAGCCCCCCTACGGTGGGGGGGCGGGTTACCCCCCTGGCTTTTCGGCCTCGGGGGGGGGGTGCCGCGCACCCCAACCCAGGGGGTAACCCCCGCCCTGGCTTTTCTGCCTCGGGGAGGAGGGGGTCCGGACCTCAGGGGGAGGGTTAAACCCCTACCCCCCTGCCGCAATGTATAGACAATCTTTGTCCTCTGAAAATTTATATTTTTATTTATAATAATAAAGAAACATGATTTGTAGACTGCGCAAGATTCTTCAATCATTCAGGAGGGGACACCTCAATCGTTAGGAGGGACACTTCAATGTTTCGGGAGAGCAGTTCAATCGTTCGTGAGGTCAATTCAGTCGTTCTGGGTAATTTCAATCGTTCGGGGCGCGCTTCAATTGTTCGGGATATCTTTCCAATCGTTCGGGGGTGGGCACTTGAAACGTTTGGGGCACTTCAATTGTTCGGGGCACTTCAATGGTTCGGGGTGGGGGATGTCACGTAATATCGTACCTTTCCGATTCTGGTTGGGAGCCCGTGATTTTCATGGGGGACACGCTACCTCGCACGGGGATCGTTAATTGTGTACCAACTCAAAACTTGTTAATAAAAAGCATCACGTTTCAAAAAATTGAGGTATTTACTCATTTTCACATTTTCGAAACCGGCCCACGTTGCTTCGCTGCTATTTGTCATAGCTAGCTTTGTCAATGCTTCGCCATTGTCTACACTATGCTTACTGACATTTTCACTGCCGCTGTTACGTGGTTCGTCGAACGCATATCTGTCGTATTCCACGTTAACAAGAAGGGGTTTCGGTCGTTCAAAGCTTTCGCGACTTTTCTATCGCCATCATGTCGATCGCTATACTCTACCATTTTGTCCATCACTGTGCAGCACGTGTACATTTTTCTTTTACAGCCGACGCGACTGAATTTAAGTACAATTCGCCTTGTTGAATGAAAACTAAGCGACTGACTATCGGATTCGATAACGGAAATGATGCATCGGTTTTAAACCTTCTAATCAATTTTGGCAAATCAGCATTCAATAATTCGTAATACATTGAACATTGCTTTTTTACCTTTACCAGAAGATCAATATCCATATTTCAGGCGTTAAATCAGTCAAACAACCAATTTAAAGGTATTATCTCAAAAAACGCTGGCGCAGCCGATAATGGCATAGACACTGATCAGAGTATTAGGTTCTGATATACATGCTATAAAAATTAGGTTACCTATGATCAAAGCTCCTCGATATGGATAACACAGGATCAGATTCACAAGTAAATATGAGTTTGTGTTTGTATTTTGTTCTAATGACGTCTTATGCCTCCTTACGGTACCTTTTATATCATAAGTGCCATAGGCGGACGGTATTGTGGTTCAATCCCACAATTGTCGGACCACCCCAAAGACAAACCCCTGAAAGCTCTCAGCCCCAAACGTATTATTAGGGTTTTTCCCATTTGCCTTACCAAAATTTCTCATTTTATCAATTTTCTACTTTTGACTTTATTTTATAATCATAAAAATTCCTGAGTTTCCTACATCGTTATCTCTCAATTTTCCTTAAAGTTTTAGATTTTCCTTTTAACCTTTAGCTTTTATGGAATTACCGTACCATGGAATGGCATGAAACTATTGACCACTTTTACGAAGTGATCCGTGGCTTAAATAAACAATTAGCAACATGTAATGCGCCTGATTTCTACAAAGAAACTCGTATCGCTGAGACTGATTTTCGTGTTAATTTGCTTAATCGAGGAACTAACGGCTAATCTACTATTGCGGACAACAAACTATATGCTGAAAAAGGCAGAGTTAAAACAATTTTAAAACTTTATTATCAACGTTTCACAAAACACACAGATAAATTTACATGCATACGGATCATATTTCTAATTTAATTAACACGAAAGAAACATTATACTATGAAAAAGCAGTATGGTCATTAATGAAAGCATCTTATGGACGGTTTTAGTCTAAATGTGCATTATTTAGTCATGCGTCATGGTTTGGGCCCATGTCAACTTTAGGCGCCGAAGAATAATGTATGCCATGTCATCCTCTATATACTAGGCCTATAAGCCACAGTCTTAGCCTAAGCTGACGTCCCTATGTGATACATGTACTAAGCCCAAGCTTATTAGCTAATATATTTGTAGAATCTGACTCGGCCCAAAAATGTCGCACTGGCTTGACTGTTACAGCCGCGGCAGACTGTGACAAAATCCAGCCCTGCGGAACATATCTTGAGGTAAATGATGCATTACACTGCGTTAAAACCTTCATAATATGAATGAAATTATTCAGCAATTTAAAATAACACACAAAAGTTAAGTTTGTATTAACATGTATTTCCAGGTGGTTTGTTTCCTGTGATAATTTCCTGGTAACCCCCCCCCCAAAAAGTGCCGTGTTCCAAGGGTTCCCTTACTGTCGAGAAATATGTATTTATTTTAAGTCTTTCACCAGACCTCACTGGAATCAGTCTGAATAGAGTTCTTCGAGAAGGTCGATTACCTTGTGGCTCACTCACTTGGTATCATTACTATTAAAACTCGTGGGTTTCGATTTGTACACCTATAGCTACTTTGCTGGTTTGTTTCGTGTTTGTACTGTTACTTTATTCATTCCCTATTGTAAGACTCCCGTACTTACTAAAGGATTCTAGGTTACTACTTTGCGTCATTTATTCATTCCTGACACTACCGGTCTAGTTTATTCTTACAACATTTTTAACACTTGGGCTTAAACAATGTACATATACACAGACATGCTCATGGAGGGAGGCATTATTATGCATGCTCATAGGCGGGAGAGACAGATTATCGCCCGGTGGTTCAAGACTCTCTCGGTGCTTCGCCGGTCTCCCTGAAGGTAGCCTAATCCTGTTGAGACTCATGAGACATACACCAAGCCTGAGCCTAAGTCGGGGGCAGCCGCACCTCGAACCCTTCGCTGTAAAAGTTGTTCTTTTTTCTAACGCTATAACGTAGCCCCGCAGGGTTAGTTGGTCCCCTCATAACTTTCTAACGGTGGCTTAGATTTCAATAAAATACACACAAGAAGCTTTCTCTCATCAAACCGAGCCGAATGGTACGCAACATGACGATATTCCGAAGAAAAATTTTTGGGTTCCCGAAAGATGACATCAAAAAATCGGACAAAAATTTTTTAAGGGCTGTGAGTAAAATGAATATTTTCTGAACCGCCTCATCGAGCTGAATCGATTGATACTAAAATTAGCTCTATGTCTTCAAAATTGAGCAAATTCGGGCCGGGTGGGCTAAAAGAAAAGATCCCTATTTTCCTCTGGGACTTCAAACCTTGGGCATGTAATGGGAATAATTCTTACGAGAGGTACGTCTCCTTTTCAGACGGTCGGTAGCCCTCCCCCAACATTGTACTGTAAGCGAGCGGAAATTTTTGACAATAATCGGTGGACAATTGGCAAATATCGGGGGCATATTGCAACAATTACAAAAAAATTTTGGGTCACGGAAAATTCGTAAATTTATCTGCCCTCATATTGCACCCCACTCCGAAACACCGAATATCCCCCTGGGACCTATACCTCGTACATGTATGGTTATTGGCATTAAACTATTGAAATGAGCTGTGATGTCCATTAGTTATCTCAAATTTCGAATGTAAAAACAGTTCGACCTTTACTTTTTGAATTCGAACACTATGACGGGACCTGTATTCCATTTTTAAAATCGCCCAGCACAATAATTAAACGATTAAACTCAGCTGACCTGTGTTTTCACCTATAGTCTTGTAAGGAAATTTACACTCAATGGAATACTGCTAATGGTTAATAAGTTACAGTTATTTTAACCGTGGTGTGGCGGTAGAGCATGAAATTTAGCCATGGTGTCTGTATTTAGTATTGCCATACATGTCGGTGGTCGGTCATGCCAGGGGTGGTAGAGGCCCCCTACGGGGGGGGGGTCGCGGCCATCCCAGGGGGGTAACCCCCCTGGCCGGCCAAATTTTCCTAGGGGGTTAGTCGTGAGGACCTTTTTTTTGGTCTTCGCAGCCACATTTTTCGCGTATGAGTGCTGTTTTTGCAGAAAAATTATTAAATGAAAATCCTTTTCGAAGCACTAATTCGTTACCTAATTTTTGGTACCTAAGGTCATACTTCGAAACTCGTCGAGGAGCCGCCAAGCCCCCTTCGGGGGGGTGGGTGCTGCGCACCCCAGCCCCAGGGGGTGACCCCCTGGCCCGCCAACAAGGGAGGGTTAGTCGTGAGGACGTTTTTTGGTCCCCCCTGGCTTTTCGGCATCGGGGGGGGGGGGGGGTCCCGACCTCAGGGGGCGTTACCCCCTACCCTCCTGTCGCCTTGTATGATCATATTGCATGCAGATGCTTTAAAGAAATCATTCATTGTATCATAAATCCTAAGGTTAATCCTAAGGGTCAATATTAATCTCACCATATGAATTAACACCTTATTCCTGACTACTAATGGTTCTGTAGCGCTCTAAATTCGATAAACTACGCAATTTTTGTATCAAATTCGCATCTTTACATAAAGAAGGGTAATACATTATATTATTTTCCTACAGAAATTTAATCCTCTGTGTATACATCGTTTCTACGCCAGTTCACAGGCTGCCAGTTGGATAAGGCAAACTATTTGAAATTGTTTAACCCTTTCCCGCATGAATTATTGCGTGTTTTGTGTACACTGTTGAGCATACTTTCGCAATGACGGCGGATTGGACAAAAGATTGTTTCGGTGAGATCCCTGTTCGTTAAACATTTAGAGCTGTTGCTCAATTGTTTCAGAAAATTCACAAAGCGATCAAATAACAGTGCAAGGGTAAACGCACGCCGCATGAGAAAATCAGTACGTGTATCGCGTCGCTGGCACTGTACACTGGCATAAACGGGTTCCACTGGCACACGGTATTCCTATATGGTAAAGGGTTACATCTACTACACATGCCATTTTTTAATGATTACTTTATAAATATTGAAATTTTTACCCCGAGATTTTCCAAACGCTATTTTGCAACATTTATCTTAGATGTGTTCTGCTATTGCTGGCTTCTGTTACGTAGTCAAACCCAGCTCGTGACGTTTTGACGTAGTCGATCGCGGCCCATACAAGGTAAACAACGCAGCCTAGCTGGACCACTAGGTTTGTACCAGTCGGGCGGGTCCATGTATCTTATGTTAATAGACGGCGTTGGCTAGGGGAGCGTATTTATTTAGTACTAATTTTCATGATATTCAATTATACACTCCGAAGCATTGGTTCAGGGGGTCTACCCCGCTTTAGGGCTCAGATCCCACCCGCCGAGGCTCTTGCTTACCACCCACGACGAGACCGCCCTACCCCCTACGCCAGGGCGGATCGCCTTCCCGAGGCCCTAATCTGCCAACCCTGAGGATGCCACTCTACTCTCCCAGTGCGGATTCCCGTCTCGAATCCCTAGTCTAAAACCCCTAAGGGTGCCGCCAACCCTATTCTTCCGCAGTTTGGACCCTTTTCCCAAGGTGCTGACGTGCCACCCCTGAGAACCAACCCGTCGCCTCTCCGATGCGCTCCACCTCTCTAATGTACCCCAGCCGAAAGTGTGCGAAAAATTTTAGCAATAATTGGAGTAAAATCTGCGAAAGTTGAAGTAAAATTCGTGAAAATTGGGTATAATTGGCAAAAATGACAGGATTATATACCCTCTTTACCTCCTAGATAACCTCCCTCTGCGACAACCTCCCCAACCCCGGCCCTGGCTACCCCTCCCCAGAGACCCCGGAGCGCCAGTGTGTATGTAGTAAATAGTGTACATTGTTTCTGTATTTTTTGTTTTTACTAAATATCAAATGCCGACTCTCTAACAAATACAGCGCATGTTTAATGAATAATTAATTTCTGGATTATTAAAACTTTGAAGCAATTTTAACCCTAGCGAATCATTAAACAAGCGTATTGACTTCGTGATATAGATTTTTAGAGGCAGTTCTTTGTATGATCTAGACGTTTCGTCTATGTTTTATAAAGTGAATGTTAAAAAGAAATGCTTTTATTGGGAAATTTGCTTAAAACCCATCTTAGAAATCAGGGGCGGGCCAAGTTGTGCATGGAGGGCCCTGCTCCACAGTTTAGCTCGGTGACCCCCAGCTCAATTTACAGGTAAATTGTGCCCCTTTAGAAAGCCTTAGTGCCTCCTCAGTTCGAATTTTGTGTTCCTTCAGAGAGCCTTGGTGCCCCCAGTTTGGATTTTCTGGCTACAACCCTGTTAGAAATTTTAATCTTTAATACATCACTCTCCTTCTTTTCGACAAATTTTAATAAAAAAATATTGCGTAAGATTACCTAGCTAGCTTATCATTATAATTTATAATTGTATATTTTAATTCAATAAAAAATAAATATTTGACGCGCTATATATAATAATTAAATAGGAATAAATAAATATACATATTATGATGGGTATAGTTAGTTGTTGGGCGGCAAAGCTTTTTTACTTCAATTGTGCTTCGTGGAAATAGCCAATAGTATGCCGCTAACATTGTATTGAGCTGTATTTAGAATTATAATCATGGGTATCCGTAATGAACACGACATTATAAGTAACGGCTTGTAGGTCAGGCAGTCGGTAGAGTTCCTGCTTGTGTATGCTACAGCGGGTGGTCATCGTTTAGAGTCCTGATGCAGCACCTTTTTTCAGCCGGCTGTTTTTGGCATCGATTCGTCAGCACGCTACTGCCACTTGGTCCAAATGAAAAAATACTTAGCTAAGTAATATGAAGGTCTTGCAGGAAGGTTGGATTCTGCTACCACCTTGCCGAACTTAGAATCAAAAGCGTGATCCTCATCCGTAGTCCCTGCCTAATTGCGTACCGGCTTTTTGATGAAGTATATTAAATTATGCACGAAATGTATAGTAGTATATAAAATAAAAATGGCCAATGGAAGGTCTTAGTGAAGGAGGAGACAGGAAGGCCGCATTCTGCTGTTGCCTTAGCGAATCCAGAATTAAATACGTGCGTCTCGCCTACCCGAAATCCCAGGCTAGTTACGTGCCGGTGTCTTAACTAAGTAGGTATATATATAAAATTATGCCAGGCCTCCACAGTATAAATAAATAACGGCAAGTATTCGGCCTTCCTGAAGACAGAAGATGGCGAGCAGAGCGGATTTATTACCTACCATGATATGGGGCAGGGTTAGGTCAGTCGATAAAGCGCCTGCTTGCGGATTCGAAGACGAGTTTGGCGGGTTTTAATCAATAGCCAATACCCTTCAAATTTTAATATCCTTTCCCCTACTATATATATTCACATATCCAACCCACCCGTTCCCATCTTTCTACTTTTTATAAATCTTCCATTTTATTACAATCTGTATTTTTCCCATATTTCACATTTTTCAAACATCTCCCATTTACCCAAATCTTAACTCCCATTTACCAAATATACAATTCCAACTCCCTACCTACCCCCTTCATCATAATAAAAATTTCACCATCAACCTTTCCTTACTTTTTCTCAACCAAACCCCCACCTCCTAACCCCTTTCTCTAAAATTTTCCTTTTTCAAATTTTCAATAAAATCTCCCTCAAACTTATAATATAAATATATTATATTTCATTATTACTACTTGTAACACTGATACGGTACAGGTACCACTTCTTTTCGTCAGTTTGGCGTAGTGTATATTTCCTAAATATTTACTTGATTTGATATATAGAATTTGAATTGAGTATTATAATTATTAGATAATTATGTCTTTGAAAATTACGAAGGACGAAGTAGCTACGTTTTGTGAACGTGCATTATTTTTCCCTGTTGACGTGTTAATTTCAATACGTGCCTTGTGGAGTATATCGGTCTTGTTTTTGGATTGCAATGATTATTATTAGAACGCTTAGTGATTACATTGTGGTTCTGCAAAATGAGATAGCTAATATATTGGGAGTTTTCGATCAGGTGGCGTGTTATTCAGAATTGCTTGGGTTCACGATTTTCGTATTTATTTATAGAACTAATAGGCGCCACTTGTCGAGCACTAACGTAACGATTTATTATCGTATTATTTCTCAGCCGACTGCGAATCCGCGAGTCTTCTCGAGTCTAGTATATATAATAATATAATGCGTTGAATGTAGTACATTTTAAATTATCACGTATCTGCTTCGAGTCCAACTACTTTTTACTCTATGTTTTTGTCAGGTCGCCATATTTTTATTGCTTTTATGTAAACCACGTCGTTCTTCACTTTTTGGTAAAAAGGGTTTTTGTTTTTTGCAAAGTAATGCATATGTGACTCTCCCGTCTGGACCTGCGCGGAAATAACTAAAGTACCCGTTGCCCAATTTATGAGTCGAACGTTGTGGCAAGTGCGTATTACTATTACGTATCGGTGATCGTCGCGAGATATATTATTTGTGGGTTGACAATTATGATCTTATATATGTGAAGATCAGTAAGTGGTAAGATCTAGGAATGTTTAGCTTAAACTGTGACAGTGCCGCAGACGTCGGTATATTTAGCTCGCAAACTAATGTGATCTTTTGGGTGAATATGTACCTTCGTCCCCCAAGAAGGCACCGTCACATATTGGGTATTCGATTGCCAAGTGAGAAATCAGTGACCAGAGACGACACCTTCAGTGGAGGAGCTTTAACCTCGTTGCAACGAGGCCCGTTAGCACTGTAAACAAATATAACGCATGTATTAAGCCGCTAAAATATTTGAGTCGTGGAGCCGCTGCTTGAACGACGATAAGAATGGTGCCCACGTCGAACGTAACCGCTAATTAAAAAATCAGAAAAACGACTCATTAAGCTTTTTTCATGAAAATACATTAATGCTAGAAATTTGCGTAACAAAAAATAAGTGAACTGCACCATCTTCTGATCTGAAGCTCGTTGCAATTTAACGAAACTGGATAAATCATAAGATAACTAATGGAATGCTTAAAACTCGAAACAATCAGATACATCGACGTGATAGAACAGAAGACATATGTGTGCTGTGGCGGGTTTTATACACAAAAGTTTAAAGTATATAGCATTACATAAATAATTTTCATATTCGTTTTCCATCAATGAAGGTTGTCACATTTCATTTACTTGGTAAATACAAAAGAAGATTTATTTTTCCGCAAATCGTCCACCACTGGTGGAAATTGAGTATACCGAACAATTGTCGGAATTCTTCCGGGTGCGGTCTCAGTTGCTTGGTCTGGAGTTCTTGGTGCCGACTTTAACTTTCCGGAGATACATTTGTTTGATGGTTATATTTTGTCACATCGGTTGAATATGCAGTTTTCATCAACTGTATAAACGAAATCGGTCTTTACCAACTTAACGTTTTCAACACGAAATTGGAAATTGGGTATATATACCGAACAATTGTCGGAATTTTTCCGGGCTGCAGCCTCAGTTGCTTGGTCTGGAGTTCTTGGTGCCGAATTTAACTTTCCGGAGATAAATTTGTTTGATGGTTATATATATTTTGTCACATCGGTTGAATATGCAGTTTTAATCAACTGTATAAACGAAATCGGTCTTTACCAACTTAACGTTGTCAACACGAAAAAAAACTGTTCTAGATTTAATTTTAACTGTTTTGCCACGACGTATCGCAAATAGCAAACTCGATGAGCCTTTCGGAAACTCATATCTATAGATTTTCACATTTGTTGCAGTGCAACTAAGAACGAAAGTCATTACGAACAGTCCCAAAATCATTAATTTTGTAAAATCGATTTGAAAGCTAAACTAATATATAACCAACATTAATTGGGATGCTTTATTTTATTCTTTATATACTGTAAACTATAAGTAAAGATTGTTCTGTAATATAATAAACTATGCTTGTGAAATGTTCGTATTTAAAATAAATGATTTTATTGCAAAGCTTCTAAGCCAACATTTCTGGAGCATATCACAAAACTCATTATGAAAAGCATCGATTTTGGAAACTAGACAAAAATTTGCGAAAATACAAGGTAACCTGTGCTAATGTATCAAAAGCACGAGCGTCGTGTAGCAGAAATAGCGAAAGTTATTTATTACTGCAAGATGACAAAAATAAGCTTTTCAAATATATATATACGTATACAGCAAGTCTTTCAAAATAAGGAATCGCGCTCTTACAAATGAAAATGGAGATATTAGTGCAGATGAGACATGTAGAAGTAATATCTTTGACGATAAATTTTCCAGTGTTTTCACTAAATATAACAGTAGTAGTAGTACTACTACTCTCTGTACTAACATATGTATACGTATCTAGGGTACTTTTCTGTAACTGATTCTCATTGGATTTGTCGCCGCTTTAAATTATCCTGCATGCACTCACTGTTTATTGCGCGATATTTGAGTATATTTAGATTTTCCTGTTAGTGCTTAGATGTTAATGATGCGACAAGCAACTTGTCTAGTCGTTGGGCTTGCCGGCATCTATCGCTCTCACTTGCCTCGCTGGTTCAGTCTGGCTAGTCCAAAGTGGGGGTCGGCATTTTCGGCTTCCCCGGCAAAGATTCGGACACCACCGGCTCAAAAACACAAGCCGAGAAAAATAAACGGCTAAACGTGACAAAATCCGGCAACCCCCCCGGCAAAATCCAGCACCCCCGGCAGGTGAGGGGGGCCCAGCTATAATTTCCAAAGTTTGGAGTAGCCAGCCAGTTAGGCGTGCGTATGTAGCTTCTGAAGAAAACCGTATACTACTAACTTTGGTATCAATAAATTAAAGATGTTGCATAGAGTATGTGTATTTTTTGCTGGGATGAAAGCTTAGATTCTCATATTTGGTGATTGTCATTACGAATCAGAAACAAATATAGAGATTTCACCCTATTTTGTTGCCGTTGTTTCATTTCTGTATGTATATATATCGCTAATTTCGTATTATTAGCAGACTTTATTCATACACAGTTTTAATTGCTATTTGATAACATTCCGCAATGTTTTATACATGTGGCCCGAACGAAGCGATGGTGGTGTCTGGTTAGTTGAGTTGTTCACCTTTTTGTATATCTGGCCGCTGCCACAAACAGTTTTTTCAATGTATTTGTAATCGTGCCTTGAGAGTAATGCTCAAGTAAACTTAAGGTGACCACAACAACCATCCTAATTTGTAATTTTGAATATCGGCGTAAAACTGTTCGCGAGCGCACTGCTCGATTGAAACATAGCCATTTTATGTTCGGAAAAATTCAAGTGAAACTAGTCAACGTAATAATTTACAAAAAGTGAGTTTAGCAGCAGATAGAGTATTTGGTACTTTAGTTGTGTATACGTGTATTTCAACTAAATATTAAATCAATTTATAATAAGTATATGTAACGTTTTAGACAATTGATGTCAAATCTATCATACCAAATGCTCGCTAGCTAAAAAATTTGCTAATTAGTAACACTAACTAAATAGCTAATTAATTAATTAGCACCCATGGTAAAATCATAGAGCTTTAAATGCCACATACTCATGATCAGCAACATCGAAAACGAGCGCAACAAATTCGCAATTTTGAAGTGATTTTAAAATGTGCATAAAATTACATATATATATAATTAGCTAATGAATTAATTGAAAAATAAGCAATTTTTGTGGAAATGCTGGCATTAGGCTAACACGCTTAATGCGGCGTTCACGTTATAATGTCCCCAACGTTTGGAACCTATGTACCCCACACTGTATCAGACACACTGTTGACAACAGGGTGTCGTAGACACCCCCATGTTTTTAATAAATTTTTTCAACGGTAGCTAGTTACGCGTATTACCGCTTACCGACAGTGTCAGACACACCGTGTCTTCTGGCAGTTTTATTGACAGTGTTCGGAATTATTTGAGCAATGTTCATATGGGCTAGATACAAATATCGAGAATTTAGGAAAAACTCCACAGAACAGTTGACTAATACAACGCATTAGCTACAGACGGTGTCCGTTATAGTTAATTCGCGCCAAATCGGTAGCTAAGGGTGTGTACGACACTGTTTAGAAAAAATGTAGTAGCTAAGGGTGTGTCGTACACCCTCGGCATTTGATATACAGTATGGGTTTCACCCTGACTGTCTATACAGTAGCATCGCGACTACAGGGGGTCAAAAGTTTCAAACAGCGGGGACATTATAACGTGAACGCCGCATAACTAATTGGGTAATTATTAATTAACTAAAGCAAATTTTGACAAGATCGATATGTCTTGCACCTCATCGATATTTGGCCTTTCAAACAAAAAAATTTTAAATCGGCCCAGTAGTTATTGAGGAGTTCAACGGACGCGCGATGCCAATTTTTCTCCTTCTGACGAAAACAAAAACGTTTAGCTCCGCTCAATTACTTAAATGTTCAACAACGAAAATTTGTCGAATTAGAAGTAAACCGGTTTTGTTCGCGAGCGCCAAGATATTAACTACCGAATCGATTTGCTTTTGACGTTACTTTTGCATTAAATAAACGTTATACTCACGCATTACTTTTATTCCTTTGTATGACGTAGTTGCTTGAATACAGTGGGTACTCTACTGTACTTTTGCTTGAATGTAATTCGCGCACTTTTCGAATAATGACTCTGAAATAGCTTAGTGACTAGCACACGGAGTTTCAAATTCTATTTCTCAGAGCAGTAGAGGCAATCGTAGAGTTAACTGAAATTAAACTTAATCTGTGCAAGGAATGTTAATAGCATAAACGTATTGTGTGATACGGCAAATGTCATGCCTATCCATCAGGGAATAACTGGAACCGTTCATTTAAATCAAAACCGGAACCTGGTGTTCGAAACTTATATATAGTAAAACAGATGACGGAAGAAATGAAGATACACTGGATTTAAAATGTATTAAAAATAACTTTTACACTAAACTTAAATTATTGCAATGGCATTGTAGCCTTTGGAACTTTGAATATACTGAAGACGCTAGTTATGTTTATTTATTCATCAATGTGTAGGTTTTTGGACTCTCGGGGCAAAGAAAACGCCTTCCACTACAACAGCCTTGTGCAAACTCAATGTGCACTGTTGTAACTAAACATGTTTCGAAGGACCGTAGACTAAATAGTTTCGCTCTGTCTCTAATTGCCTCCCTTTCCAACACATACATTTGTTGCACGTTATGCTGTAGGATATGGTTCTAAAAGACAATAAAAGAAGGTATAATATAATTTTGTGGTCAGCGGTCAGAGACACTGTTTAGGCTGGCGTTGGGCATCCACTGCCCGTCAGCTGGATGATAATGATGATAGCTTTCTGTTCAGAATGCTATAAATTAGACATACTGTTATACTGCTCGCCCTGTTACAATTAATACAGTTCATTGACAAGAACTCAGTTTCTGGCTGCTTTGCAGATATGTTACTTTATTTCAAAGTAGACTGATTTACAAAGTTTATAGCGCATTGGCTGTTTCTTGACGCAATTTATGTTAGCCAAGATAATAGTTAAGTACTTTTAAATAATTTATACTCTGTTGCAGAGTTGGAACATTTTAATTCTAACATACTCCGCAGACTTCTGAATGTGTAAAATAGTAGCTACCAGCATTCAGCTGGTTTTGTTTTGTTGAAGAACTTCTGCAGTGTTAAAATGAAAAATCCTGCTGAAATTATGTGTCGTATTTATGTTTCAGGTTGCAATTTGTTGAGTTAATTTTTTATTTTTGTTGGTTTCATTGGAACTTGATCAATGTGTATAATATGTTACATCTGTTTGGATCATAGATAAAGCAAAAATGTGTAAAATTTCGTACAACATTTTTAAACCAAAATTCCGGTTCCGGCATGATTTTTGTCTTTTGCCGGAAACGCAGCCGGATCTCGATTTTCGCTGGAATCGGAATTCCGGTTACTCCCTGCTATCTATCTTATGTTCCACTATTTTTAATTAAGTATATATATCTGTATACATAGTTGAAGACTTAGACGCATAAAATTATGCAATATAACGTTCATAATTTGTTAAGTATTTGAAATTATATACAAGAACCTAGCTGTGTGTATTTTTGTTTCAGGCTGCTGCCATTCGGAACCGGTTTATATTCCAGGAGGGCGGGTCTGGGTATGGCCGGGAATTCAGCAAATTCAGCGTATCTCGTTGAACACGATGACCCTTATTGTTGAAAGCCCTCGAGTATATACTAAACTTGGTGTTCCAATTCAGATAACAGGGATTGCACAGGTATATATAAATGGATATCCGTTAATTTATATAGCTTCTGCTGTTAATCTTCATCTTAAACTACCATTCATAACGCTCGCGTGAATCGAATATTTTGTATAAATTTTAGGCTATTTTTCACTTAGCGGTTTCTCTAATGGGCGCAATATCTTATGGCACCCTATGCTCAAATTGGGTTCTCTCCAAATAATTGGATTGACCACAGATATTTCGGCGTACCCTTAACTGTCCCAGTTCATGCCACCCCCAAGTAAATTTTGGCCTTCCCCAATCCATTCCCTTCAGTTACTTTCCTAGGCCAATAAAAATTGTTGTATGATGGGCTGAAAGTATACGAATTTAACACAATCTTAGCAAAACATCTCAAATTGCCCCTGCGGGGTTAAAAGTCACTAAGATTTTTCCTTTCTAATAAACACAGCTGCAATCAGGTGCCAAGCTAGACATTTTTGACGGTTACCGTGCTTTTTGGTCCCCGTGTCACCAGGAAGGAACTCTATATGAACTGGGTAAATCGCCCACAAATATTTTCTTCTCCCCCAGTTCCAAATTGGGGAACCTCCCAGGTCATGCCAAGGGTGTAATTTTAGTCACGATTTCCCGTTGTTCAGTCTGTTTTTAATTAAAGCTATATAGTTTTATTGGTAATAATAAGGGGTTTCGAGGTTGTTGAAAAACCAGGAAGAACAATATATATAGCGTTTACTATAATGCCTACCTATTTACTAGGTTTGGGTCTATATAAGTTTTGGTCCCGTGGAAAATATAAAAACTGTGTAACTCCGAGAAGTGGATTGCCATATTTGGTTACATAGGTACACAAAAAGAATATTTGTTACTAAACAAACGTCTGTTAGGAGCTTTGTTTTTTACATATATAGCGATCTGCGCGAAACAAACTAGCTACAATTGTATGCTGATACGCACGGAATTTTAACGAAAACTTGTCCACCTCCAGCCCTAGTTTTAAAATGGATGTCAAAAACGGTCTGTTTTCGGCATACCAAGTCGCAACGATTTACAGTTTAACCACAGTGCACATTATGTGCTGTAGTCTCCCAAATATTCTTATTATCGCCGTCATCTTTAGGAATTTTTGCTTCATCTTATTGTTGTCGTCTAGCTACTCCAAATAGGGCTTTCTAGGTATCTGATATCTCCACACGACCAAACTTTTACTTGGGGAACCAGAAACACCCACGGGTTAGCGAGGGAAAACCGTATTTTCCAGGCCAATTGGGTCATGTAATCGGGTTTTATGACATTCGTCATGCAATTCCAGCATGCATGTCGTTGTGTTTGTTGTATATTTGTTATTTGCCCACTGAAAATGAGAAAAAAATGAAATGCAGGTCTCATATCAATTTACATTGTATTTTTTCATGATTAGTGGAAATGTATGCATGTGTACGCAGTGATACTGAGTTTTGTTATAACCGTTTTTGTTAGGAAGATTATTTTTGTGTCTCCTCAAAATACCGGGGTGGTTGACTTGAGGAAGCCAGAATTTAACTGGAGAAACAGCCGAAATCACGGGGAGCTCCAACATCATGGTGCCCATCGATTGAGAGAACCAAGCTTACTTCGACTCTTTCATCTTCCCCAGTTCATGATGACGTTTTTCTGCCAGTAACAGTACTGTATTGTTCCTACTATTAAACTGTGGGAATCCCCCACATGAATCGGGAAAACCGCTTTAGGTATTTTCAGTTTCTAAGTTCAGAAGTGGTGGACCCACACGTATAATTATGATAGTTTGTACTTGTTAATTAGTATCGTACGTTCCACTGTATTATGTAATAAATTAAATTTTTATTAAACACTAATAAAAATTATTTTTAATCATTTAATCTTTAATTTATGTATTGCTTCAACTGGTTTACGATTATCTTATATTTATCTTTGTCAAGTTGTAAGTCTTGAAGCAGCAAATATTGCATATTGCTTGGTGATACGTGTACCTTATCGTAATATTTTGTTGTAGTGATAGCAAAAAGTGCAGCTACATATTGATTGCGTGTGTGTTGTTTAGATCCTGGTGCCAGATTACAAATTGTTCATTACATTGATTATCACTATGCAGTTACAATATTTATTAAAAGCGATGCAATATTACAATATCAATACAATATTTATATAAAGAAATTTTATTTCAATAGCAAAAATGCAACCAGATATAATATAACCTTATCCTCTTAAATTATGAAATTCATATATTACTGGGTAATTGTTTAAAATTAATTCCGAAAAATAACTATTTTTATGGTTAAATTAAATGTATTTGATAATTTACAAAGATTTCTTCATGTTGAAGCTGCGTTTAAATACCAGTAAAATTATAAATTCCTATTGTTTGTAATTATTCAAGAAATTGCAGCATCCCTTTATAATCCGCGAGCTGCCCCGACCAGCTCAGTGGGCCGTGTCGGGGGTGGCAATGATCCCGACTTTCGTAACCTCACATATGGATTAAAATTTAATTTTAACAAACTTTATGTTGTTGAATTGTTGTAAATACTATGATGTGTTTGGCTATCAAATTATACAATGTGTTTACAGACGGCGACCATGTCGGATCCCCAGTTAACTTCAGTATTTTAAAATTATAAAAATATACAATTTTTGAAATTTTATAACCGAGTATAATATTTAAACTCTCGAAATATGTCATCTACTGATACTTAATGCTAATGGAGTAGATATGTTAGAGACTATACATCTTATCAATATGCAGTTACAATAGCCAATACAGGCATATTTGCTATCTGACTCTGCGCTTTCTTTACACAAATTTCATCATTACAGGTTAAAATTCAAGGCCAAAGCAAGAAGATGCTTGCAACTGCCTGTCAACAATTCTTAGGAAAGACTGAGCGCGAAATACAACAAATCGCTCTTGAGACTCTCGAGGGTTATCAACGTGCTATAATGGGTCTCATGACTGTGGAGGTATGTTGTCAGTACGTATATAATCTAACGGCTGTGTTTTGTGAAATCAACTATTATAGTGATGTAATGTTGCGAAAGCGGGTTTAATTTCTTTTGAAAATACTTTTTAAAGCCTGTGGGATTATTTATTTACCTGCTTCATGAACAATTTACTGCCAACATGCTTCGCACTTTGAGTCTGCCCTTGAAAGCAAACGAGCGCCCGTTTAACTCACAGTTTCACACTGTGTTTGGCACGAAAGTGCGGTCAGCTGAAAAAACTAGTACTGTCTACATCAGCTTTGTCTTGAAGAATTTTATAGGTCATAGTTAGGTCAGCACGACATCTTCTAGTTTGAAGAGATTGCAAGCATAGTTCCTGCAGCCGTTCATCATATGGCAAATGAGAAATATCAGTGATCAACTTAGAGATTCGGTGCTGAACTGATTCCACTAAGGCAATGTCACGTTCCAAGTGCGGACTACAAACAACTGAGCAGTACTCAACTATATGTCTCACAAGAGACTAGTATAGAGGCAATATCACACGCTTAGATTTACAACGAATATACCGCCTGATTCTATTTATCATAGCAGAAGCCTCTGTTACAATATGTACAACGGGAGCCGTACTTATGTCTTTATGAATTCTCGCTTCCAACTCTTTAATATTTGCTACAGCGACCATGTCTATATCTTTCATAAAGTAATTGCAGCTTGGATTATTGCGTCCAACATGGACATAGACGGTTCAGATGCATTAAAAACGGATTTCAGTCAGAATTGTACAGACGTTAATTCTAACTACATATTATGTGTACATATACACTCATTAAACATACAGTTACAATCAGAATTAAGTGCTCAAAAATCGATCGAAGCTTCGTTCGATTTTGATAGTTTGCATTTAAACGAAAATCGATCGTTTATACGAAAGTCGATTATCTTAACGAATTTCTATTGCGTCAAAATAAAAAATAATTTAATAAAAATGATAGTTCACGTTTAATTTAACGAATTTTGATTGTGTTGAAAAAAAATCTTTTTTAATGAAAAATGGTTAGTTTGCGTTTAATTTATCGAACTTCATTTAAACGAAGATCGATCGTTTGCGATTTCGTTCGATTTTGTAAGCACTTAATTCTGATTGTAAATGTAGGCGTGATTATGCGTTGTGACAGCTCAAATACTTGTTTAAAGAACGTCTTGATCTGTTACTCCTATGTGTAACAGATCCATACGGATCGTTACGAGGTGGATAATCCTGACCACAGCCTAATGGTAAACTTTTAGCGAAAACCCATAATCTTGACCACACTATAATGGTCAACTTTTACGATAATTCCGACTACACCACTATGGTCAACATTTTTTCGACCACCAATAATTATGTCCACAGTATAATGGACAACATTTTTTCCGAATACAAAAAATCCCGTCTACAGTATAATGGACAACATTTTTTCCGAATACCGAAAATCCTGTCCATAGTGTAATGGTCAACATTTAGTCGAGTTCCCCAATAATCATGACCACGTATATGGTGGCCAACATTTCCGAATTCAGTCACCAGTTTTTCCACAACCTGGGACCCCCGACGGGAAGAGCCCAAAAGGGTGCGGAACCCACCGTCGCCCTACAATACGTACATCTATGTAAGCAGAATCACCTAATCGCCCCTTAGCATATGCGAATATGTATACTGATCCCTGTTGTCACCTCATATGTGGACTGCCTAACTGGCACAAACCATGAACCACCATATAGGTAGGCACAAACCGTGAACCACCATATATATGTAAACCAGTAATTGAAGTAACTCGCAAGATCAATGCAGTTATGTAAGTACATTATTACAACAGGTCAGAAATTACCGGGTACATATGTAGATAATTGAAACTATGCTGAAACCACAGTATATATGTACGTAATAGGAACAAATTCAATCGCACATTTATGTTCATATATAGGTAAACGGAATAATTAGGTTCGAAGAGTCCCGCTATGTAACCGACAAGCATTTTCAGTATTTCGGCCTGCACCGCCGACTTTGTTTTGATCAAGATGGGTATCTTTAGTGATATTTCAGGGATGGAAAATCGTCAAGGAATTGTTGCCGTATATACAAATATCTATATCTATATACATACTGATTGTAGTGCCCTAAAGGCACGTCTTGGTAAATATATTGGCATTATCATGATTTTTACCATATTATCGTTGGCCATAAAGGCATCACTGCTACATATATACATATTTGAATTACGTATCATTATCGTCGTTATTGTAGTACTTTTGATGGCCATAAAGGCACGTTTTCGATATATGTTACCATAATCGCATCATATGATTGTGTACCGTTGGAATCGATGTTGTTGCTTATACGTATGTTCAGGTACATGATCCAGTAAATTGATTGGGACATAAATTGTTAACCAGTTATTGTACCATATTCATACCGTTTATTGTTATTGTATGAGACCATAAAAGCGCCGCCCTATTGTTACCATTGTATATGATCATGTCGTGCTATAATTGTATCATTTTACTGGGTTGAACAGGCCATAAAAGCGCCTGTATTCTACCATGATTTCATGTACGCTGTTTGTTATATTTTGCTGTATCTCAGTAATTTCTAGGATTGGAAGTAGATTGATAGAATGTAACGCATTTGGAATAATTTTGGAAGGAATTTTAGGGATTGCACGCATGTAAATTGATATTTTATAGGTGCAGACCGTGTGTATGGCGAGCCCTTGCCATACTCGAGTTGTCGAGAATTTTAGGACGGTACGACTCCCAGGCTGAACCCAGTATAAATATCTGTGTAGGAATAGCCCTACCCCGAATGGTAGGACCACGAAATTAGTTACAAATTGTCATTGGAATAACTGGCCGTGATGAAGATCCGTCACCACCGTCCTCACGAATGAGGACCACAAAAATGTGACTGTTCGCTAGATAGCGAACAGCAATTGAGAAAATTATCTGAGAATTATAAGAGCAAACTGAAAATATAAAGTTTACCAGTGCTCACTAGTTATCGCTACACTGGTAATTGGCAATGTTTTACGAAATATTACTTACCAGCGTTCATTCGCGCTGGTTGAGATAAGACATAAGAGTTAGAAAATTTGGTACCGAAAGTATCGGCTCCGGTCCATAACTCCGGAACCGTTGGGAATTTGGAAATTCGACACTCAACATTTATTATAGATAATTTCACGGTCTTTCGAATGAGCCGGTTTCGTGGAAATCCGACCCGGATCCACGGACTTATTGGTAAATATCAGGGAATAACCGGAACCGGAACCCTTCATTTAAACCGGATCCGGAACCGGAACCTGAACCTGGTCTTCGAAATTTATATATAGTAAAACAGATGAAGGAAGAAATGAAGGTATAGTGAATTTAAAATGCTTTAAAAATAACTTTTACATTAAACTTTATGTATTGCAATGGTATTATTGCCTTTCTCAAACTTTAAAGAGACTGAGCAAGCTATTAATGTTTATTTATCGATCAAATATGTCGGTTTTTAGACATTCAGACCAAAAAATGTCTTCCACTATACACCATTGCGTATACTGCGTCAAATCGAATATGCTTACAAAGCTTGGAGCGTAGAATACACACTTTCGCTCTGTCTCCAGTCGCCTCCCTTTACTACACATACGTTTGTTGCATTTTCTTCTGTAGGAAGCTTAAAATTATTGGTTTATATGATTCTAAGAGAAAATAATAGGTAGAAGGTAATTTTGTGATCAGTGGTTAGAGACACTGTTTAGGCTAGCGTTGTGCCCGTCAGTTAGATCATAATGATGATAACTTTCTAATCAGAATCCTGTAAATGAGACAAACTGTGATACTGCTCGCACAGTTTCAATAAATGCAGTTCATTGCCTAGAAAGCAGTTTCTAGCTGCGCTGCAGATAACGTTAGTTTACTTCAATTTCGCCTGATTTACAAAGTTTACAAACACACTGGCTGGTGCTTGATGCAATTTATATTGTCCAAGCATACGCTAAGTACTTCTACGTAAGCCATACTCTGCTACCCAGTTGGACTGGTTTAATTCGAAAGTAACCCGGAAACTTCTGGATGTGTAAAATAGCTGCTACAGGCATCGACCTGGCTTTGATTTAACAAACTCCTGCAGATTATTATGAAAAATTCCTGCTCAAAGTATGTGCCCTACTTACGTTTCACACGGCTAATTGGTTAGTTAATCTTTTCTTTTGCTTGGTTGTATTGGAGCTTGATCATTGTATAATATATATTACATATGCTTGGATTACAGGATGAAGCAAAAACGCGGAAAATTTCAAACAAAATTTTTAAACCGGAATTCCGGTTCCGGTATGGTTTTTGCCCTTTGCCGGAACCGCAACCGGAACACGATTTTCGCCGGAACCGGAATTCCGGTTACTCCCTGGTAAATATGTATATACATAAGCAGGTATACTACAATCACTCAAATAATTCAACGAATATTTAACACAAAATTATGTACACGGTATCATTAG
This sequence comes from Trileptium ribeirensis, assembly GCA_030248225.1. Taxonomy (NCBI): domain Eukaryota; kingdom Metazoa; phylum Nematoda; class Enoplea; order Enoplida; family Thoracostomopsidae; genus Trileptium; species Trileptium ribeirensis. The sequence continues at coordinate 5,840 of JASANE010018604.1, read as the reverse complement.
GAGCCCCAGATCCGAGGCTTTCCCGCTGTGCCCACTTTTAGGTACCCGCTCGTACGAAGATTTTAGGAATAACGCCACGACAGACGTGTCACCCCTCATTAGCTTCCCCGTATCGAGACTAATCCAAAAATATATAGAACGCCTCAGAAAAGCACACCCCGAACCCAGGGGAACCGTTTAAAACACCCTACCCCGGAAAAATTTGACATGGACCCTCCCCCGAGAGTCTATTTTCCCCTGTAGACCGAATACGGTCCTGTTACATGTAATTTTGGCCGGTCGGACATACTGAGTCCGAATCCGAACTTCTTATGGCACTTTGGCCATCTTCGGAGGGACTGTGCCCTCTTTTCTCCTCTTTTTCTCTCTCTGCTCTTGCCTCTTCTGTTTTGTTTACACCAGTCGCATCTCTTTCCCGTGTATTTATAGAAAGCAACAAGCATTAATATCGAATTTATACGCTACTATAAAGTTCATATAAAGTAGGGAATTTAATAGTAATCTTAGTTTCTTGAATTTGCTCATCGATGCCTATACTGCGCTGCCTTCTGATAAGTCTGTGTACGCTTGCCCTTTCATAAAACAACTAAACATCTGTAGTCGGCTTAATATTAATTTAATATAGAGCTTATATTGAGTTTAGAGTCGCCGAGCTTTGATACCTTAAACAAACAAGCCTCTCTGTAATTTCTTAGCTGTGGACGCGTATAAAGTTTATATAAATTTAATGGTATGCTTGATATTAGTACTGGCCGGACAACTGAAGGGCGAGCTAACGAATGAAGTACATTAAAGTTGATCTATATGTGTACATATATATATATATATGGGTTCTTGTAGAATTGCTGGAACTTTCTGGAAGAGCTTATATTATGTGCAAATTAATTTATATAAAGTAACAGTACAGTGAGTGGTTTATAAAGTTGGAAATTTAAAGTTTCTATTAACGTTTTGTTGGTCCATCAAAGACAAAGCCGACGGTAAATATTATTGGTATTCGGAGGCTAAGTTTGGAGTTTTATACAAGTTTAATACAAGTTTCCAGCTGTTTATGCAGAATTTTGTAGCAAGTTAGACGAAATTTATATAAAGTTGATATCAACAAGGTCGTAAATCAACTTAATTAAATAAGATTTTATATTAAATTCGGCCCAAAATTTCTAGAAATATGATCGGAATGTGGCCGATAAGAGTGTTGGTTTAGTTGAGTAAGCTCAGATCAGAAATCGGACTAAAAGTGCTGAATAAGCACTCTAACCGTCCGAAAGATTTGAAAATTATTTAAAATTTTAAATTCTAGTATAAAAGCAGGACCGCGTAAACAAGTCAGCGTTCAGTATGACTTCGACAGCGCAGAGTTCGGTCGGTTTGCAGACCGGCTCTGGCGCTCTTCAGTTTTCAGCATTCTCGCTTGTTAGTTGTTATTGGCTTTTTGATTTGACTTTGCGGATGGATGGACGACGACCGTTGGAACGAGGGACTGTAAGTGTGGACCAGGGAGGCGGTTAGGGTTACCGCACAGACCTAATAAGTAGAAACAAAGTTACCAGCTAGCCCGTAGGGCCGAATAACGTAGCGGTGGACGTATCACTGTATAGCATCTTGCCTCCCCTATCCACACTTCCATTTTACATGATAGCACTGCCCGTCCTAGCTTGTCCCACGGATCCGCTGCCACTATTGGCCATTCACGATTAAATCGAACCCTCGAAGTCATACTGGACCTCCCTCGGTCAATGAGTTAGGATACAAACAAAGCGTAACACTTGCGCTTAGACTTATTTTACATGACTCCCTGAGTCGAGTTAGGATCTAGGAAAATATTCCCTGAGCCGACCGAGGTTAAACAAACCTTTTACTTGAAAGAATTTTGGTTAAACAAGACGTTTCGATTGGTACTCCGAATCATCCGCGGTCATACACGTACAAGCATCATTTATTTAGGATGTGCCTAAGTTGGCTTTCAAGAGTTCAAGCGTTTTACGATTCTTTTTGGACGAGAGTCCGTCCAGCTGTTCTGATTTTTGTTGATGGGAGTTAACTGGTAATTGTGGATCGTTTTACGCGAGAAACTTGTTTAAATTTTATTAATAAGGTAATAGTGCCGTAGGCAACGCTGCAGGTCAAAATTTTATACCGACATGACGTCCCCTGAGCGAGACAGCTCACTTAGAGAAAAATTTGACATATCTCTAGAACTACCCCAAGAATCTGGCTAATATTTTATCCGGATCTCTATGAGGATCCGAATCAAAGCCTCAAGGTTTAAAACGTTCAAATATCGAGCTAGGAACTTAAACCCGACGACCCTAGAGGAACATGTTCCCCCGTAATGCGGAAATTTAAAGTATCTTAGGATTTACTCCATTAACTTTGCTGAAACCTTGGCAGTTTCTGCGTAGTACTGTCTATTAACGAATAGGATCTTAAAACATGTCGGTTTCGAGTCGGAACCCCAAACCCGACGGCCCGATAGGGGTCCGCCCTCACCCGATTTTTACACGTTAATAACTCGATATTTATCTCAGGAATTTTAACGACTTTTCTTGCCTATATAGAGGCCCCTTAGGCCTTTAGTTTAAGCTATTGAGCCCGGCAAAGCCGTGGCCCGTTCAAAAGTTATAGGCGGTTCAGACCCGAACCGCACAATCGTCGTTCGGATTGTAGTTCAAATTTCACAAATTAGACTGTTTTCGCGGGTCTGTTTCGGTCTTATTTTTACACATCTTTTAGCTTATGAAAGGAAAATATTAATTTCCCCAGCGTTGATAAGTTATACTACCAACGAAAACATTTTAAATTTCAAGGTTACCGAAGTCGCTAAATGCGACATAGAGTCTATCGGGCCTTAGCCCTACGGACCATTTTTGTGAGGACCGTTGACCCGGTCCTAGGAAATCAATACGTAAGGTCGAGCGAGCCCAGCCCCTGTGCAAAGTTGCACTGAGATACACCGCCAAATCGAGCATTTATTTGAAGTCAAAAGACTCCCCAGACCCAATCGAACTGTGCTCAAAATTTAGCTCGAAAATTGCAAACCGAACAATTTAAGGAGACAAATCGAGCAGGATTAAGTTAGAAAATTTGCTACGGTTGTCCTGACAACCGGGGCCTCCGTTTACTGCCTCGCTTCGTCGAGCAGAAATTGCTCACAATAACGGTTAAATTTTAGTGCCAAATAAAGCTCGTTTTTGAACGTTCCTCATGTCAAAACAACGTAGGTTTTCGTACCATTAGAGTAATGCCGATGGCCTACGAGGCCTCACCATTATTATTACTCGTTCCAATCACCATCATAGGTACAACCCGCATAGTAAATTGAACGAAATTTCGTATTAGGAAAAGCTCAAAGTTCGGTCCCAACCTCCGTCTGCCGGGACCCGCAAGCGGTTCGAAACAAATCCGCCCGATCGTTCCTTTTTATGTTGTTACAACTCGCGTTGGTGTATTCAAAATGTTTGTCTTATGTAGTGACCTAGACCAAGGACTAGTTGTAATTAGGGACTCAATTCCATTATGGTCGTGGGGTAACTTGATAGGGAATAAATGCCGAAATTAGTCAGCGTATATGGATGCTAGGGATTAACCGCAATTAGAGACCCAATTCCATTGCGTTTGTGGAGTAATTGGATAGGGAACTAGTGCCGAATTTAGTTAACATATTTGGATGCTTCATAACAAATTTTATATGGTCATTCTATGTACGTATGTATGTATGCGAGTAGGACAAAACTAGTCTCGTACCATTTTCGCACCTTTAGGAAAGAATTCAGGAGTCGTATCGAGGAGCATTTCATAATTTTGTCATGGTATTAACAAGTCTCCTTGTATTGTTGTTGTAGTATGGCGTTATAAGCTAACCTTATCGCTACTAACTGCGAGTATTGATAACCGATTATTATGTACTATAGTGTCGTGATTGGAATGAGCCAGATGAAGTCTCGCAAACGTCCCGTTGCACGCTCAACCCCGTATACCCCGCCTTGTTTCCGCCTTTCGATTACCCGAACCTATCGTTGTGTCGGAGTACCCTTCCTGTTAGCAAACATAGTACCGAGCAAATAGTTAGTTCGATGGCGCCTTTATTTTATCGATAACTAACCGTATCACCTACCGGTACTGATTCTAATTTGACCCACTGTTTTTCATGAGTAAGGTAAGCGCAGCTGTCATAAAATAAGGCTTCACAGTGCATGCCGTGATTTTACTCAGCTGTGAGAGTTCAGTGAAAAAGGCGATGACTCCGCAACCCTCCCCAATTGAAGCTCTCCTCATTTTGTATTAGCGTGCCATAATTGTGACATAACGCTTATTGTATTTGCCCGTACAATATGTATCTGTCCGTGTACCCATAAGTTCTTGTGCAACTCATCAATAAATGCTCGATGAAAACTCAAATTGATCAAGTGTTTTGTTGACCCGTAGTAGCGAGAGGAACTCGAAGGGGTTTGAAATCCGTCACCCCAAATCGACGACCCACGTTCAGGTTTGACACGCGCATCGCAGAAGCAAACCTCAGCGTGACTCGCCGATTACAAATAAGTATGTTAATTACGATTGTTGTAAAGTGCGACTAGTGTGACTCATTAGAAAAGAATTATAAACTCACGCTGAGCACCCAGAATAGAAATACACACGCACAGATCCGACGTTAAACGTCTAGAGATTTGTAGGACCCTAGTGGGGTCCACTGGCTAAATGAAACAAAGTAGTCGTTTCGATAAAGTGGGAACCGGTTTTCGATCAAACTTAAACACTCAAAATTTTACACTTCCCGGTTGAGACGTGGATCAGGAATAGCGGTACGGTCTCTTTGGCCTGTGAGCAGGTGACGGAGCCGACCTCCCTGGGGACCTCAAAGGTCATACCTCGTAGACTACGTGCGCAACCCGTAAGGCAGGATCAGAACACATCCTGTGAAGCGCTCCTGCGGCTTGCTAAGCTCCGTCATTTCTTGGGCCTGACCTCGTGTGGGAAAGGAAATTCGAGCCAATGGAAACCCATCAGGTCCGCATATGTAAATAATGTTAGCTCAGGTCCGTGTTAGCCCGTTACGTCCGATACGATTTTCTGGTAAGATCGCTTCCGATCCAATATGACTACGACCAGATCGCTACACTTACCTTATATATGTGTATGTATGCATTTGTTTTTCGCACTTCATTATTTGGTTCGTATGGGTTTAAGTTATAAATGCTTGGGTAGAATCCAATCTGGGTGGCACAATTCAAACACTTAATATAAATTCACTTGTAAAATCAGATAAACCAGAGCGCCAATATGAACACCACCCTTTATGCAATGTTCGAATTACGTGTTTCAGTACTATTTCGGGGCTTCTATAACAGTCATTAACTATACGATTGTATCTGCATTCGAGCGATGTTTTCTTGTAATTTGGAGTTGGCAAACGTGTTACTGTGACAATATAGATCACTTGCGACAATAGGGGTGTCGTAAAATATTTTCCATGGTATTGCTATATTGTGGAAATGAATTAAATTATTATTGAGCATAACCATGGGCTACTTAACCAGCATAAAGCCAAAATACACATACCTGGGGCATGACCTAGTGGGTCTACAGTTTGGAACTTAGGGAACTTACGACATCTGGGATGATTTCGCCAGTTCATGTAGAGATTTCCTCCGGTTGAATTGCGGAGTCCATAAAGCATAGTAATTACCAAGTCGCGTCATATACGTGTAATTTAAAGACTGATTGCAATTGTGCATATCTGTTAACAAAAAATCAGCTGTTGTCCGACCTACAAAACTTTTGGAAATTGTTAGTTACGTGCGGTAAACTCGCCAATTGTGTGGTGCACACGAAAGTACCTG